>MNCI01004181.1:380809-391696 GCA_015680685.1 Gnetum montanum | reverse complement strand
TGGCCTTGAACAAAAAGACTTAGCGAAATACACAAGGAGTCGCATATTACGTAGCTCAAGCTTCTCCCTATGCCGAAGCGACTATCCTTCTGATGCCGGACTGTGTCTAAGCAAAATCACGCTAAGCACCATTACGCTCCGTTGCGTGATATAGCGTAAACAGAAAAAGCATAGAAAGATTAGGAATCTGCACAAGAAGTTGAGGACTCGATGCTATGCGCCCCTTGATGCTGCTCTGTCTTCTGAATTCTGACATGCGCCCTTGCTTGAATTACGAATCTTTTCCTGAGGCCGACTCGCAAATTTTTATGGTGTTTCAATGGCCCCTCTTTGTTGATGGTTGGAGGGCTTACTCGAAAGACGTCGACAAAGAATATGAAACACCGGATTGGTAGAAGCAAGAACAACGTCCATCCATGGCTACTCAAGGATTGCCCTGTTAACATGGAAGAGCAAAGCTAGAGGGAATGGGAGATAGAATGGCATGGTAGGAAATAGGTTCAGAGAAGGTGTAAAATGAGGCAGGATGGTAGGAGTATGGAATACGCTTACTGCACGCAAAGAAACGTACGCACACGTATGTCGATAGGAATGCTTTCAGACGAGCGTAGCGCGTCAGCCTGAGATCTCTCTATCACTGATTATGGCAGGAATGCGTGCAAAAGGAGCATGACGCATCACTTCTGCGATATCTCTGCTAGTGTGAGTGCAGAAAATGGATACTTGCGTATGTAGGCTTTGCGTATGGGAAGCGGGTGGTGGGGATGAAGGAAATAAGAGCTAAGGGTAGGATTTGTGAGAGGTACAGGCATGCAGATCTAGGTGGTCGGGCAAACCTGAGTAGCCATTTCAACACGCTGTTGTACTTCACCGCTCAGATGGACGCACCTTTGAACGACATCCTCCAAGGCAAGTAACCTACAACCACAAAAGAAAGCAGAGGGCACGATTGCTTAGGCGGACAAGAGGCGAGGTTGTTGAAACGATCGCCGTCTGATGTGAGCTAGAGCGATTGGGCTGTAAAGAAGGAGCCGGAGCATGCGGGCGGAGCCGCCAATCCTGACGATTGGCCCAGCATATCTTCGCCAAAAGGCATCAGACACAGTGCAGCTAACTGGTTGTACAAGGAACTAGCCAGATGAATTTGCGAAGCCAGCGTCCGATAGCGATGATTGGCGGAGGTCGCCGAGGTCGTCGTCGACGAGGGTTTTGTCGAGGCTCCAGCTGGCGAGACTAAACTCTCAGAGGTGCCACCACTGCAGTGGGCGCAGCGACGACATCTCCGAGGGATCAGTAAGATGCCTCTCAGCTTATCCGAGGAATCATAGGATGCCAGTGGGGTGGCGACGCTGGGGCTGTCCCAGTATCCCACCCCGTTGGTTGTGCAGCTGTACAGAGATGATCACGCTCGCTTGATTTACATGGCAGCAGTCTGTAAGTCCCAGTTTTGAGTCTTGGTAGACTATCATTACTGGTTTTAAGTATCAGTAGACCATGGTCCCAGTTTAAAGTCCGGGCAGACCGAGAAGTGCTAGTTTTACGTCGTAGCGGACGGTGGTATGTCTGATTTATGGTCTCAGCAGACCGTGCTGTGGATGTCAGTTTCATGTCCTAACCCAAGGACAGATTTGTACTGGTTTTACGTCTCAGCAGACGGCTACCTACCTGTGCTAGTTTAGCGTCGTGGCGGACGTGTGCAAAAGATGCCAGTTTTTCGTCTTGGCGAACCTGTACAACATTTCCAGTTTTACATCTTAGCGGACGGTTGCAACTTGCCAGTTTAGCGTCATAGCGGATGATTATTGCCAGTTTAACGTCATGGCGGACGTGTGCAAGGAATGTCAGTTTTACGTTGTGGCGGATGATCAGTGCCATTTTAACGTCATAGCAGACGTCCGGTGCTAGTTTAACGTCGTAGCGGACGAGTATTGCCATACTTGCTGTCGACACCGTAGATGCTGCTAAATGTAATAACGCTTCAAATACACATGATTTACAGGGTTTGCTAATTCATTGCCGTTGACATCTGCTAACTTGAATGCTCTGTTGCTGTACATGTCCACCACTAAGAAAGGGCCTTCCTAGTTTGCAGAGAACTTACCCACTGGTTCACGCACGGCCTTAAGAACAAGATCTCCTTTCTTGATCGGGCGCTGTTGAAGGTTGTGGCGATGTTTCTGTCGCTGTTTGTCTTGATATCTTTTAATCGTGTCAAGAGCCTGTATCCGCTTCTCTTCCACTGAATCCAGATTTGCGATTCGAGACTCGGTGTGTTGAGCCTCATTTATAACCGCGGAGAGGACCATTCTCAGAGAAGGGATTTGCAACTCGAGAGGCAGCAATGCTTTAGACCCGTAAACCAGGCTATAGGGCGTACTACCCATAGCTGTCCTACACGTAGAACGATATGCCCATAGCACATAGAGGATCTATTCGTGCCACCGCCTTTTGTTGCTGTCGAGCATTTTCTTAAGCAGATTGATGATTACTTTGTTCATTGCTTCGGCTTGACCATTCGCTTGCGGGGAATAGGGGGAAGAAAAAGATTGTCTAATGCCTAGGTTATCATAGAAAGATTTGGTTTCCGTGCTACTAAACTGCGGCCCATTGTCGGTCATAATAGTCATCGGGAGACCAAATCTAGTTACTATGTTGTCTAAGATAAAATGGCAAATCTGCTGAGAAGTGATCTTCTGCAGGGGAACAGCCTCTACCCACTTTGTAAAATACTCAGTAGTGGTAATGATGAAGCTATGACCTGCAGAAGACTTCGGCGTGATGGGGCCTATGATGTCTAGTCCCCATCGCTGAAATGGCCATGTTATCTACGTTGTATGCAATTCTGTGGGTGACACGTGTGTAAGATTTGCATGACGCTGACATGTGTCACAGGTTTTAACCTTCGTCAAGCAATCTTTTTCCATGCGTGGCCAGTAGTATCCTAAGCGACAGATTTTTAGGGCCATAGCCCGTGGTGCTACGTGGCCGCCGCACAGTCCCCCGTGAACTTCGCCGACTATGTGTTGCGCTTGGTCTTTGTCAACGCAGGTAAGCAACACGCCATCAAAGGAGTGTCTACAAAGAGTGTTGTCTCCGATGATGATGTATTGCCTAGCCCGCTTACGGATTGCGTCTTTCTGTGCGCGTGTTAATGCAGACGGTAGCTCGCCCTGTAAAAGGTAAGCTTTAATCTCGTCGTACCATTTAGGCGTGCCTTCCTCGAGAAGAGAGGAGATTTGCGCCGTCTGAATAATAGGATCTGTTCAGTTTGTAATCAATGCGGGGCAGGTGTCAAAAAGATGTGCAGGCACGTTCAAAGCCAGTGTTGCCAATGCGTCGGCCAGTGTGTTATCCGTGCGTGGCACGTGCTGGGCATCGATGGTCGCAAATCGTCTCAGAAGATCTTTAGCCGTATCGCAGTAGGGCTGCAAATGTACAGCCTTGCAGGCGTAGACTCCTGTGATCTGATTTATGACCAGCATCGAATTGCCCCTAATCGCCAGGTGTTGAACATCGAGCCCACTGGCAGTTAGTAATCCCCTGAGGAGCCCCTCGTACTCTGCCACATTATTCGTACAAGGGAAGGTCAAGCGATAAGCGTGTAGATGCACATCCTCAGGTGATAGCGTGATAATAGTGGCAGCACTGCCACCTCTAGTGGTTGAAGCGCTGTCAAAGTACAACGTTGCTTCGAGGCCTATTAAGACAGGGCTTAGACTATGTACATGTTCGTCAGGGAACTCTGGCTCTATAGTTGTTTGATTGTTAATCGGTGAAGTTATTAACTGGTCAGCTATTGCTTGGCCTTTCGTAGATGATTGGCCAACGTAGCGCAGATCGAATTCTACTGTGATAGCCTTCCAACGAGCTATTTTACTACTCTCGTATAAGCTATGCGTAATGGCTCTAAGAATGTTGTTTTTACAGATGACGTTGACTTGGCTACGGAAAAGATAATGCCTACATTTCTTAAGCGTAAAAACTAATGCTAAGCAATTACGCTCGACGTCGTTGTACCTTGTTTCGTACGCACATAGAGCGTGACTCAAGTAGTAGATGGGCACTTTCAACCCATCATCCCTCCTTTGACAAAGTAACGCTGCTAACGCTACATCCGAAGTTGCGAGGTAAATGTAAAAGGGCAAATCCCTTTGTGGTGGGAAAACCGTCGGTAAATGCTGCAGCTCTTGTTTTAAGCTGTCAAATGCACACTGGCAATCATTCGTCCATTCGAAATTGACCCCCTTTTTTAGCAAGTGTTGCATAGGCTGTAGCTTATCGGTTAATCTCAAGATGAACCTTCGTATGAATTGTAAGCGTCCCTGTAACCTGCATAATTGCTTGAGGTCTGTAGGAGGTGTTAACTCGACAATGGCTTTGACCTTATCAGGGTCAACTCGTATGCCGGCTTCCGACACCACAAACCCTAGCATGCGTCCGGTTTTGACTCCGAATACGCACTTCTTTGGGTTAAGCCGGAGCTCGTGTTTAGAGCATCTTTTAAGGACTAACTCCAGGTCTCCTGAATGATCGTCAGACTTCAAAGACTTAACGGCTATGTTGTCTACGTAATCATTCAGCCTTCCTAGGAGGTAATCGCTGAAGATGTATGTCATGGCCCGTTGGTACGTTGCTCCGGCGTTCTTCAGACCAAAAGGCATCATAGTATAGCAGAAGGTGCCCCAGGGCGTCATGAATGTCGTGGTCAGTTGATGTTTTGGGTTAATGCGAATCTGGTTATAGCCTGAAAAGCCATCCATGAAGGAAAGAAGCGTATGCCCAGCTGTTGTATCCACTAGCTGGTTGATACTCGGCAACGGGAAGTTGTCCTTGATTGTGGCCTTATTCAAATCCCGGAAGTCTATGCAGATGCGTATGCTTCCGGTCTTCTTTGGGACGACTACAATGTTAGATACCCAATCCGAGTAATCGACCGCACGGATGAAACCAGCCTGGTATAGTTTGGTGATTTCATCACACACGGCTAGCGCGATCTCTGGCTTGATCTTGCGTGCCTTTTGCCTAACTGCTTTAACTTGCGGGTCTAGGATGATGTTATGTTGGATTAACCTGGGATCTAGTCCAGGCATATCCTCGTATGACCATGCAAAGACAGTGATGTTGTCTTGCAGGACCTGTTTTATGGCATCGTGCATTTTTTGGTCTAACAAAGAGCTGATCTTAAGCATTTCGGATTTACCCTTATGCGTAACGATAGGGACCTCACTGAGGGGGTCTTCGGTTATGTCCCCAGCCTCCAAGTCTAGCGTGCGCATCAACTGTTCTAGCCATTCTGGGGACGTCTCCGATGCAGCTGTGGTTACGCCTTCTAAAGGGAGGTTAACGTCTACTAGCGTGGAGTCAAGCTGCCTAATTACCTTCCCATATGGGCCCGTCAAAGTTAGAGGCGCTGACAATTTTACGTCCATTTCCCGTCTGTCCTACAAAAACGCCAAGTGCGTAAATGATTAGGAGACAAGTGACGTGATGTCGCCGAACGTGGAAGGTTAACTGAATTTTGAATATTATAGACAAGTTGTAATCAATGTAACCCGATTACGAGGCTATAAGATGTGGTAGTTTAACGTCATTTCGGACAGTGGCGCATGCGATATCAACCACATTAATATCTGGATTTTCGGGTTTCGTTTTAGGAAGTTCCCGCTTAAATCGGATATCAAGTCGGTGATCCTCGCGTATAAGTAAGGAGTTTTTTGATGAGGATAGGTTGTTGGCTATTGAGAATTAGAACTCGTGACTGTCGCTGAAAGAAGGAAGAGCAGAAAGTGAGAACGTGTAATCTTGTGAAGATTTGCAAGTGTTAAGCTGTGAAGAAATTCTGAAACCGTCGCAATGGCACTGAAGATCAAGAGGAAGAACGCAAAATTGGCCAAGATTGATGAAGTGCAAGAAAATCTGAATCGTGTTTCGCAGGCGCTGGTCGATGTTTGTGACCCTACACCTTTGAACCGGTAGGCCATTCTTCCTATGCTTATGTTTGTTCCTAATATCTATTTTTCGTGATGTCTTTTGCGTGAATGTGAATATCAAAATTGCGGACCTCGGGTTAATGCGAGGGTTTAATGGGGTTGCGTCTACCGCCGTTGCCAGGGACGAACCTTGCGTTATTGCAAGGGTTTGGGCGATTTCAGCTTGGATCACTAGGTGTAATGTATAAGTTTTCTGTATTAGTCGTGCAAATGTAAATGTGGATGTTGATGTATGTATTGGGTTTTTTGTACAGTGTTGCGCTAAAGCCCATTCTGATTGTGTTGGATATTGTTGGGGTTCTGTGTTGTATAAACCCCATCGTCCCCAATGTCCCTCCCTCGCACATGCGGTTGCAAGGGAAGGCAATATGGTTTCGACAGGGTGCGCTGGAGTTTCTGCAGTTCTTGCTGCACAACTTCAGTGTCATCGTGTGATCTGATTTGTCTGATGACATCGCGGGTGCCCTGTTAGAGCACCTGCTAGTGGGCTCTGCGCAAAGGATTCTGGCCTTTTTGACAGACGGGGCCATCGATACGGGCCGTCCCGAGGACCGAGAACTTAGCGCCCGGGGCTTGCGGAGCTTAAACTGGATCTGGGAAATGACCCGATTTAGTTGTTATCACGCATATAACACGCTATTCGTGGCGCGCCATGTCTCGACCTGTTTCCAGAACCCCCAAGGCACGGTGTACTACGCAGGCGGGTAAGCGAATTTTGTTAACTGTCTAAGTTTTTGTTTTGTTTTATGTTTGTTTTCGGTGTGAAATATAGGGAAAATGGCGAAAAATGTAAAATAAGCCTATGTTTCTATGGTACAGGTTCTTTATTCAGGACAACAGGTTAGTTGGAGATGGGGATGTGTTATCCTGGGCCGAAACGGCGATAATGGCGTTTACCGCAACTAGCAATGTGCGTGCCGGCGTTATAGAGCAGATCGGCCTTAACATGCGTGAGTACCCCACTCGTTACGCTAGGGCTTTTGAGAATTGCCAACGACTTGGGTGGCTGCACGATGATTGGACCCTAGATCTGCCCCTTACTGTCGAGGACGTGCAGAGGGAACTCCCACCATTTCCATTGCCATTTGGCCCTGGTAAGGCGGTGGTATAGTTGGCTATTACGTAATGTAATTGTAAATTGCGTAATAGAGCTTTGGTTAATTTGTGCTTCATGTTGTGCAGTTAGGGAATCTCAGGAGATTACCCTTACGATTTCCGGCCACGAGGCGAACACTGTCCTTTTCCGCTACGGCGACATCAAGGACGCACAGTGCTAGCTCAGCCACTCGGCTGCCCCAGTTGCGGTGACCTCCAAGATCCGAGCAGCAGGGCTAATGCACATATTTTTGGCTGCGACTCCTGATGTCCCCGCCAGTGAAATGCTAACCCTGGTCAACTCCTTCAATGAAAAGGCCGAGCGTTTCTGGACGCGCGTACATAACGTGCGTGTAAGCTTTAACATCGATGCTCAGCTCTTCGCGGACCTCTTTGGCATCCCCTCAGACGGCCCCCTTGTAAGTGAGAAGGTGAAGAGGAGCGAAGCTTTCCAGAATTGGCTGAAGGAGTGGGTAAGGGTCCCGAAGGAGACTAAAGGGTTTCCCTGCAAAAAATTCGAGATGGGCACCGTCAAGACACTTTATCCCCTTTTTCGGGCCCGGACCTTCCCCAAAACCCTCTCACAGGGGAAGTTCTTTTCTATAGAACAAACCCGTATTATGCGAGAGGTTCTAGAGGAGGGGACCTAGTTCAACTGGGCAAGCTACACTGCCAAGGGACTGCGTAATGAGATGCTCAAGCTTCGCAAGAAGCTTGAATCCCGTTTCAACGTGCATTACGCTTTCTTCATAGCTTGCCTCCGGCGGTTTGCTGAGTTTCTAGTCATCCAAAGGAATGGGGTCTGGGTGCAGCAAGACCGAGACCAGCTGTCCAGACCTTGGATTACCCACATCTTCAGCACTACCCGTGGGCAGGATCCGCCGGAAGGGATCGGGGAGTTGTTTTCTATAACGACTAAGGGTCTGGCGGTGCCCCAAGTGTGAGGTCTCAACAGCGTAGGTGGGATAATGCCTACCTACACTGGCGATGCCTCGCGAGGGAAGCACGTGGTGGAAGAAATCGTAGAACCTGCAGCTCGGCGTAAAAGGCTCCGCATAGCCAAGCCCCCTGAGGGTGACGCGGGCCGAACTGTGGCGGTCAAAGTTCAGCGGAGTAAGCCTCCGCCTGGTAAGCGTGAAAGAATTATATTACGCAATGTTTGTTTAGATGTTTTACGCAATGATATACTAAGGTGCTATGACATGACCAGTGAAAGTTACGGAAGAACTGACCCCTGAGACGGGAGCAGTAACACTAAATTGTAGGGAGGGGACCTCAATTTTGGAAGAAGAGGTCCCAGCTGTTAGTGTGAGCCGCGTACAGGCTCTGGTGCATGAGGAGGCCCCAGCTACTGGAACCAGCAACACACAGACTCAAGTGCGTGAAAGGGAAAGGGATGCGGAAGATGTCGGCGAAGTCGCCACTGTCACCGGTAGAGGTAATGACATGTTAGCGTGTTTGCAGGATTTCTGTAAATAAATGAGATTTCTAACTGGATTACGCTACAAGAGAAGGGGAGGCGTCCACGTCTGTCGCCGGGAGCAGAGCATGGAGAGACTTCCCTGATAAATTTGCCTTCATGGAAGGCGTTGTCAGCGACATGATCGAGCGCCTGGAACGCGTCGAACCTGGAGCGGGTACGTTATGGTTGTAGTCAGTTTGTGATATTACATAATGGTAATGTGTCACCAACACTGATGATTGTTTCTGTTAGGAGCTCGCCTCCGATGGGATCCCACTGAGCCCATTGATTTAGACACAGTGGAGCCACCATCCAATGAAGCAGCTGTGCCACGTCACATTTATGAGGAAATGCGTAAATGTGCGTTACGCTCGACACGCTCCTTATGGGAGAGTAAGGGCATTAATGAGAATCTGTGGAAAAGGTTGCAGAGGTCGGAGCAGAAGGTTGAGTCTCTGACCAAAGAGGTCAGAGACTTAAAATCGCAGTGCTACTTCCTACAGGCACGAGCTTCAGGGGATGAAGACTAGCGTACTGCTGTTGTCGATTACTCCCGGTATTGGACATCCATCAAGAACAGTGTATAGACCAGTCGGGCGTTAGTCGAGCAGCGGATGCAAATAAAACTCCTAGCCCAGAAAAGCTGGGACTGGAGGGATTATTGTGCCAGCGTGCAAGAATGGGGGCAGAAGGAGAAGGACCACAAGCACTTGTACAAGCGGGAAAGCATTGCTTATAGGAAACTCTACCGCGATCTTGCCGTCAGGGCCCGGTCCTTGGAAGTCTTCCAGGACATCATTGGAGCTTCTAATGCCTTCAAGAAGTTCGAGGAGTAGGTGACTGTCAGTGCGTCCCCCAAAAGGGTGATGACTCTCCCTGGGGGTCAGGCCACAATCCCTACTTTCTTCCCAGACCCACCCCGCTGGAGCAGCGTGGAGAAAGAGAAAGTGAAGGCTGGGGCTGCCTTGGGAGAGGATGTATGGCCAGATCTAACGGAGGAAGAGATTATGAAGCGCCTGTGGGCTAGCCTAGACAAGCTTTCCTTTGCTGCAGAAGCAGGGCCGTCACAAGTAAGTTTACGCACGACTTAGTTTGCATTTCTAATTATGATGTTAAGTTAACGTGCTTACTGTGTTCAGGCACCAGCCGAGGATAGGGAAGACGAACAAGCGGAGGAGTTAGCAGAGGGAGCGGCAGAAGTAGAGGAAGAAGCAGGGGAAGAAGCGGAAGAGGTAGAAGAACGCAACGATGAAGAGCGTCCTTCCGTGGAGCCAGTGCGTGAACGAGGACCTCACGAAGAGGACATTCTTCATGAAAGAATCATTCCTAGAAACGACGGCCCGTTGGAGGACGATCCATTAGCGTTGGATTTGGACTTAAGGGATACCGGTGATAGTGGCAGTAGAGGAAATGCGTAATTATAATTTATGCATAGTTTTATTGATGTTGAGTGGCATATCATTTTACTCATGACTGAAAAGACGTGTTATAAAGCTTGGTGGATGTTTTGGATGGTGATTATATATATATATTTTTGTCTTTTGTGTTTTAACCTATAACGCGTGAGCGTAATTGTTAAGAATTTCACGTAAGTTATAGTGATAGGAAGTATTTGCTAGTTTAAGGCCATCGCGGGCCGTCATACGATTCTGCGAAAACTAGAGACTAGTTTAGGGCCATTGTGGGCCGGATGCGTAATGTAGAGAAAGCGTAAATGATGATAATGCTTAATTCTGGGTAACTAGTTTAAGACTGTTGCGGGCTAGATGCGTAATCAAGTGTAAAGAATCATAGTATACATTTATGTGTAACTAGTTTAAGGCCGTTGCGGGCCGTGGCGTAATACAACAAGCGTAAATGATAAAGGCGTACAAATCTACGTAACTAGTTTAAGGCCGTTGTGGGCCATTACATGACTCTGCGTAACCTAGCGACTAGTTTAAGGCTATCGCGGGCCAGGACTAGTTTAAGGCCGTTTCTGGCCAGGACTAGTTTAAGGCCGTTGGGGGCCAGGACTAGTTTAAGGCCGTTGCGGGCCAGGACTAGTTTAAGGCCGTTGCGGGCCATCATACGATTCTGCGTAATCTAATAATTAGTTTAAGGCCGTTGCGGGCCTACTGCGTAAGCAAGCACGAAGAGTGATAGTATACCATTCTGCGTAACTAGTTTAAGGCTGTTGCGGGCTAGTGCATAATACGAAAAGCTTAAATGTGCTACAGTAGTCAAGAAATGTGAATACCATGCGTATGAAAAAGACAACAGTGTGCAGATAAATGACAAGCGTAAGAACCTGGCAAAAGTAACGTAAAAATACGTGAAATAAAATTGCTAAGTAATAAC
>MNCI01004181.1:369716-380593 GCA_015680685.1 Gnetum montanum | reverse complement strand
ATCTCCTCGACGACTAAGAAAGTGGCCTCTGTTGGGAATTGACCCCCCGCCACAAACTCAATACGCACCGTCCCCTTAACTTGAACCCGTGCCCCATTGAACGATTTTATGCAGGACGTCATCGTGGGCGTGATCTGGTCGACCAGACCCAAACTATCCACGATGGAATAGGGAATGACGTTGGTAGCTGCGCCATCATCCACGTGCACTCTCTGGATTCGGTATTGACCGACCCGAATAGTGATAAACATAGGTTCAGTTGTGACTTCACCTTTCTCAGGGTCGTCTTTGATAGACCTGTCGTGGAAGGTCAGTGAGGAAGGCGTAGGTTGCTTAGCTTCGGAAGGAAACATGACAGCATGTATCGCTTCCTCCTCTGCTGGTAAGCTTTCATTCACTGATATGGATGTCAGCATGCGAACTATAGCCTCGCGGTGTTCTCGAGACGTCATAAGTAGGTCGTAAAGGCTCAGCATTATGTTCTTTTGTTTGAGAGCCTGTTTAACTTGCGTGAATGCGTCGAGGAGGTTCTTCTCTCAGCTAGGTTGTTTTTCTCCCTTGTCCTCTTCCATTCGGCCCAAGAGACGGATCTCCCGAGGTGGAACGGTATCAGTCGCAGGGCTGTCTTTCTTCTTGCCAAGAGAAGGCGGTTGCGTTTTTGCACCTTTATCCTGCCCCTGAGGTATAGGTGGAGGCACAGAGGCCAGGGGGCCTAGGCTTAGGGAAGCCAAGCGTAGAATGGTCTTTCGTTGCGTTTGTGTCTTTTCCCTTTTGTTTGGGAGGTGAGGGTTGACGCTTTTGGTTGGAGGTTTGTCCCTGTGTGAGAGGAGCAGCTTGTGGTTTTGGCACCCTGATAATGAAGGGTGCCCTAGGCGTGGGCGCGGACGAGGCTACGGCTTGACTGCTGTTGCACGACAGAGAGTGTATCTAAGAAGGTGCCCGTATGATGAAGGGCAGCCTCGAGACCCCACCAGCTGCCGATGAAATGGTTGGCCCCCTTGGTGAGTTGGCAGGGATACGCAAAACAAAAGGTTTTTTTTGGCGGTTCCCTCCCCCCACTGTCCGTACTTACCACAGTGATTGTATAAGGATCATCGTTTGCGTTCAACGGGTCCTTATACACGTACAACGTTTGGTTTTCTGGGCGTGTCGGGTTGCTGCTGTCTAACTTGAGTGAACCGTCGTCCAGCATACGTTGAATGTCGTCTTTCAACGCCCAACAGTAATCCGTATCGTGACCACACAGCTGGTGGTAGTCACAGAAATGATCCAGCCTGAAAGATCTCGGAACTGGTGGCTCGTTAGGTAAGGCTAGAGAAGGGTTCTTCAGCAGTTCACAATGACATCTGTGACGCTTTAGAGCTTCCTCGGACACCTTCTTAGGTTGAATGTGTTCTGCCCCTAACAGTTGTTTCAGCAGTTCAGAATGCTTTACAGGTAATGCCATGTATTTTGAGCGATCCTTACGCTCAAAGTTTAGCTTAGGCTGGGGGCCTTTTCAGGGGCAGCTGTGTCTTGGCTGGTGCCGGCACCAACCGTGGTTTCAGGAGGCACCGTGGGTGCCTTCTTGTTCTTAGTCTTTGTATTCTCAGTTATTACAGCTACTGTCATTGTCACTGCTTTGCCCTTGTCTTTGCCCTTGTTATGCACGTTCCTGTAGGCGACATACGCCGGGTCTTTGCTGGCCTCCGCAGCATCTTGGATGCTTCTAGTTTGAGCGAAGGCCTGGTATAGAGAGTCGGGGGAAAGATAATACAGTTTTGACTTAATAAAGTCATTGACTGCCCCCTTGAATATAGCAAGTAGATGCGAATCCGCGATCGGCTCGCGGATCTCATTCAAGGTTGCATTCCAACGCTGTATAAACCTTTGGACGGGCTCGAGCAGGTCTTGTTTCACCCTCATGAGCTGATCCAATGTGACTTCCGATTTCAAGTTATATCTGAAGCGGGTCACAAATTGGGTCAACAGCTCTTCCAAGGTTAAGATGGAAGAGCGTGGGAGGGCTCGGTACCAATCCAAAGCTTTCCTTGTTAGGGACATTGCAAAGACTCAGATGATAGTGTGTGGCCATTGTTGCAATAACAAGGACTCAGACCTGAATGTGACCAGGTGAGCGTTGGGATCTCCCTCCCCATTGTACTTGGTAAAATGAGGCAGAGACATCCCTGGCGGCAACGATAGCATAGGGACCGCTGGACTAATCGGATCATCCTGGTAAAAGTCCATGATCTGAATAATATCAGAACCAGCGGCTTTGAGGTGTCGAACCTCCTAGGTGAGAGTCTGTATAAGTTGGAAGGCTTGGTCCAGACCCGTTGACGGAGGTGCTTATGCAGAAGGCATAGGAGGTTGGACCGGGAGGGCGGCGCGAGGGAACGGAAATGACGGGATTGGCTGACTGGCTGCTTGTGGGGCGGGGATCCTAGCAAGCAAGGGAGCCTGTGAAGACCACCACTTGCTGGCTTGCACCGAGGGGTTAGCCGTCGCCTGCTGCACGAGATAAGGATGAGGATACTGCGATACTGCCTGTGGAACTTGCGTTGCAGGTGTAACGGAGGATTGCACGCCATAGACCACAGACTGGGTATGTTGCGCCGCCGGGTTGGCCCACTGACCTATGGCCGGCTGTTGGATGTATGTTTGTGGCCGAACAGCTGTGGTGATCTGTTGAGTTGGAGGGGGCGGAGGCGGAAAAATCTGCGGGATGAAATGGGGCACGGTGGTCGCGGGGACCACCGCCGGAACGCGGAGAACCCGCGGTGACGAAGCTGCCCCCATGTTATTGGGCGGTATTTGTGCTTGAGGCCCAGACAGCTGCGCAGTGGTCTGCGGCATGGCAGGGAACTGCATCTGTGCAGTCATGGCTAGGTCAAGAGGAGCGGCCTCTCCGTTGAAAGGAAACAAGGGATTTATATACGTTTGGGGGCTCAGAGTATGGAACGAATGTTCCAACTGGGCTGCGAATTCATCCTCTTCCTCCTCCCTATGCTGGGGCTCCACCACAGCTTGTGAGGCCTGGCCTTTGGCCATGACCAATTGTGTGATGAGCTCATGTTGGTGTTCAGTCAAGGGAATGATGTCGTAAGCTGTTGGCTTGAAATCCTGGCCCCCCCGGTGGACCACCTCAAAGTTTCGCTTTGCTTCGACTTCGGCTTGGCTGAGAGCCAGCTTCGCCTGGATCTTAACACATATAAAGTTGTATTCTTCAGGGGTTATAACCTTAAAGATGGGCTCTTTTCCCTGAAGACGCAATGAACGGCGCAATGACCCCTGAGATCCTGTTGCGCCAGGAGTCGGTCTTGTGACCGCGATAGGGTTCACAGATGTGGCACCCAAATTAGCAGGAACCATGGCGGTTGTGGTTGTAAAAAAGGAATCCATTGATTAATGAGATTGACGATGACTGGTAATCAGATCTAAAAATGGCTGGCAATAAGATCACAAATAGGCTTTCTACCTTGTAGGATTCCAAAGGAACCGTTGCTGAGACCGATCTACACCACACGATCTACCGTAAACTTCCCTGGAGGTATTACGTCTACGGTTTAGGGTATGGATTGCTAACAGGGCTACCCGAAATATTCGGATCGGAACCTAAAAGGCCCTTCTTCTAGCGCCAGAAAATTGTAACGACGGAAAACGTCGGCAGCTGGAAAATACCGCCCAAATCCCGTGTACACAGTTTTAACCACGGATCCGCATGAGGGCTATGCTGGAAAAACGAATCCGCGGTGCCCTGAATGGTCTTGTCAATTAGACAGGGACTTACTAATCAGTAAACCGATGAATATTTCGTGAAAACGATCTGATTCGAGGAATCGTAGATCGAGGGAAAACGATGTATACGAATTGCAACGATGATAACGCTAAACACGGTAAGAAGAGGCTGACATAAGAGAAGCACGTAGTTTCAAGATCTGCGCTTTGACTTAAAAAATGTATATTTTGTATGAGAAATTACACTGGGGAATCCCCGATTACTGGATGTGAAGCAAGCACAAAACAACAAGCAAAACGGTCCAAACAGAAGTCCGATCTACCTCGTGGGCTAAAGCCGGGATGCAAGGAAGGCCAAGCTCTGACGTCTACCAATCAATTGTTTCTGACCGATAGAGTCTTCCCAGTAGAATGATTACTCCTGTCGTCGATGCTCAAAGCGAACTGTGCTCTGTTTCTACTGTAAGGTGATGCTGTCAACAATTGCCAAAGCACTGCTCTCTGTATCTCTACTCCAAGAGTGATAAGTGCTTTGGTGCTCGGAAAAATGCCTCTGCTTCTCTAATTTGCCAACCTTTGTATCTTTGTCAACTAGGGTATTTATAAGCTGCGATGCCCTGTGGAAAAGGCGCAACCCTAATGACGTGTGTCCCGAATGTTTTGGGCACTGTTGACTGGACCGCTTTTGTGTTAAACTTCCTGATTACGCACAATACGCGAATGAGCGTATTGTGCGTGTGAAGAAGAGACGCATGTCGGGCATGTCTTGGCTGTCTTCGAGTTATATTACGCTCATTCATGCTGTGTTGCGTGTATGAGCATAATGTAACATGGAAATAATGGAGTTAAAGCTATTTTACGCTTGCTTACGCAGTCGCGCGTGATGAAGCGTAAACAATGTTTAGCTTGGCGATGTAATACACTGTGATACGCTGCGTTGCGTGATGAGCGTATGATGAGCAATCACACTTTCTTAGACTTTGCCTTTGATTGTTCTGGAGCTTATTACGCTGCCGTGCATAACAGAGCATAAACCTGGCCTTGAACAAAAAGACTTAGCGAAATACACAAGGAGTTGCATATTACGCAGCTCAAGCTTCTCCCTATGCCGAAGCGACTATCCTTCTGATGCCGGACTGTGTCTAAGCAAAATCACGCTAAGCACCATTACGCTCCATTGCGTGATATAGCATAAACAGAAAAAGCATAGAAAGATTAGGAATCTGCACAAGAAGTTGAGGACTTGATGCTATGCACCCCTTGATGCTGCTCTGTCTTCTGAATTCTGACATGCGCCCTTGCTTGAATTGCGAACCTTTGCCTGAGGCCGACTTGCAAGTTTTTACGGTGTTTCAACTGGTACGATGGCATTCTTACCTACCTTCTCACTTAGGAGATGCCACAAGAGCTAAATAACATGAAGAAACAAAAATTTCTTCATTAGGCCAAACAATTTAAGGAGATCAATAGACATCTTTATAAGGTGTGTGCTAATGGCTTGGTTTGTTGGTGTGTTCCCAATGCTAATCAACTGTGCATCCTCCAGGATGCTCATGAGGGCCCTTGTGGAGGCCAATGTGTTGGGATATGCATGACCATTAAGATCCTAATTACAGTGTATTATTGGATGATGAATTGTTGTTATGTCTCGTTGATGGGCCCTCATTGACATGGCCACATCAATGGGATCCCATCGATGTAGCCCCATCTACGTGGTGTTGCCTCATCGATGGGGCTGCATCGACATAGTGTTTGCTGTGTCTATGGGATCCCATCGACATAGCTCTAGAATAAAACTATAAATATGTGATCACCAGCCATGTTTATGGATGTCAAGTGAAAATTGTAGTAGATCTCTTGCATTTTTTCCATTTGAGAGTTAGAATATTTCTCTAAGTGTTCACAGCAGGAGTTACACAATGTATAGATCTTTATTCAAGCATTGTTGTACTTGAACCACACTAGTGTGAATAGTAATAAAGATGAGCCTTTCGATCAAACCTTGTAGCACTTGGATTAGATTAATAATTTACTTATGCATTTATTATTTTTATTAATTATGCAATTAATTAAGCTAAATTAGACTTCAAGTGACTAGTTAATTAATAAAGCTAAATATATTAAACACATAAGTATGACCGCTTTAAGCATAAACACGTATTCGCTTGGTAATCCTAGTAGCTTTATTGCTTGGTTTGCCTAGTAGTGTAGCACTTGGTAATCCTAGTAGTGGATACATGAGTTCAAGATGTGTATGGAAAGTAGGACTGGATGCTTATGTTAGGATTAGTTAATTATTTAAGTTAAATTAGTTATTAAAATACTTCAATTCTCTATTTTAAGCACTAGAAGTATAAAACATAAAATAACAAAAATCATATGCCTCAATTACACTTAACCATACCTTTGTACATCACAAGTGTAATTGAGAAGACAACAAATGCCTATTAGGGAAAAGTTGACTTCCTCGAAGACTAGTATGTTGTAACGACAGAAAACGTCGGCAGCTGAAAATACCGATCGAGGTTCCGTGTGTACAGTTTTAACCATGGATCCGCGCGAGGGCTATGCTGGAAAAAGCGAATCCATGGCACCCTGAACGGTCTTGTCGATCAGACAGGGACTTACAAGTCAGTAAAACGATGAAAATTACGGATCTTTGCGTGCTGCAATTTGATTTGGCGGATCGTGAACTGGGAGGAAAACGACGTGGATGGACCGCTACAATAATAACGTCAAACACGCCGAAGAGATGCTAATCAGGAGCGAAACGCATGATTTTCAAAGATCTATGCTTCGATTTTTGAAAGAATGTATGATTTATATGTCACGTTACAATGGGAGAGACCCCCAATAACTTGATGCAAAAATGAGCACAAAACAACAAGGAAACTGTCCAGACAGAAGTTCGATCTACCTCGTAGGCTAAAGCTGGGATGCAAGGATGGTCAAGCTCTGAAGTCTGCCGATCAACTGTTTCTGACCGGTAGAGTCTGCAAATTAGGCGAGACGATCTCACAATCCCTGTTCTGCTCCTTTGCCTTAAGTAGGTTCTGCTCAGGGCAGCGATCCCTAAAGGAGAAATGGTCGTATCTTTCCCGAAGGAATGATTTCTCCTATTGCTAAGGCTCAAGCGCACTGTGCCCTGTTCTTGCTGAAGGATGGTGCTGTCGGCAGTTGCCAAAAGGTTGCCCTTTGTTTCTCTTCTCAAGGTATGCTTCCTTGCTCAGAAAATGCTCTTGCCCTTTTGACTTCTCGCCAACAAAAGTGATAAGTGCTCTGGTGCTCAGAAAAATGTCTCTGCTTCTTTGATTTTTGCCCCCCCTCTTTTTTTTGTATCTTTATCAACTGAGGTATTTATAGGCCGCGACACTCCGTGGAAAAGGTGCAACCCTAATGACGTGGGTCCCGGATATTTCGGGTTCCGTTGACTTGATCATTTTAAGTCTGACTGTGACTACGCACAACAAGCTCGTTTGCGTGTTGTGCGCGTGAAGAGCAGGTACATGCTGAGCGTGCTTCAATTGCTTTCAGGCTGTATTACACTCATTCGCGTTGTGTTGCGTGTATGAGCGTAATCCGGTATAAAAACAACATGCTCAAAATTGTTTTACGCTCACTACGCAACTGCGCGTAACAAAGCGTAGATGATGACTAGTTTACGCTCACTACGCAGCTGCGCATAACGAAGTGTAAATAATGACTAATTTACGCTCACTACGCAGCTGCGCGTAACGAAGCGTAAACAATGTCTGGCCTTAGTGATGAAATACGCAATGATACGCACCGCCACGTAACGAGCGTAAAGACAAGTTATTCATGCGCCGGGAGAAAAAGTGTCGAACGTTGTGCTTCTCTAGACTCCGCCTTCGACTATTTTGGAGCTAGTTACGCTCATTACGCTGCCGTGTGTGATAGAGCATAAACTTGTCCTTGAACAAAAGACTTAACACAAGAGATCGCATATCACGCTGCTCAAGCTTCTCCCTATGCTGAAGCAACCATCCTTCTGATGTCGGACTATGTCGAAACACCATCACGCTGAGCGTCATTACACTATGTTGCGTGATATAGCGTAAACAGTCAAAAGCATAGAAAGATTAGGAATTTGCATAGGAAGTTGCGGACTTGATGCTACGCGCCTCTTGGCGTTGCTCTGTCTTATTCCCCCCTCTGGAATGCTGAGATGCACCCTTGCCTGAATTGTGAATCTTTGCGTGAAGCCGACTTGTGATTTTTAACGGTGTTTCAATGGCCCCTCTTTGTGGATGGTTGGAGGGCTTACCCGAAAGACGTCGACAAAGAATACGAAACACCGGATCGGTAGAAGCAAGAACATTGTGCATCCATGGCTACTCAAGAATTGCCCTGTCATCATGGAAGAGCAAAGCTGGAGGGAATGGGAGACAGAAGGATATGGCTGGAAACAGGTTCGGGGAAGATGCAAAATGGATTATGATGGTAGGGGTATGAAATATGCTCGGACGCACAGAAACGTACGCACATTGATGTCAACAGGAATGCTTTTAGACGAGCGTAGCATGTCAGTTTGAGGTTTCTCTGTCACCGATTATAGCAGGAATGCGTGCAAAAGGAGCGTTGCACATCACTTTCTGCGATGTCTCTGCTAGCATGAGTGCGGAAAATGAATACTTGCATATGTAGGTTTTGCGTATGGGAACCGGGTGGTGGGGATGAAGGAAACAAGGGTTAAGGGTAGGATTGTGTGAGGTATAGACGTGCAGAGTTAAGTGGTCGGGCAAACCTGAGCAGCCATTTCAACACACTGTTGTACTTCACCGCTCAGATGGACACACCTTTGGACGACATTCTCCAAGGCAAGTAACCTGCAACCACAAAAGAAAACAGAGGACACCATTGCTCGTGTGAACAAGGGGCGAGGTTGCCGAAACGAGCGCCGTTTGATGTGAGATAGAGTCATTGAGACATGAAGAAAGAGCTGGAGCGTAAGGCCGAGGCCGCCAATCCTAATGATTGGCCCCGCATACCTTCGCCAAAAGGCATCAGACGCAGTGCACCTGACTGGTTAGACAAGGAACCAGCCAGATGAATTTGCGAAGCCAGCGTCCGATAGCGATGATCGGTGGAGGGTCCCGAGGCCGTTGTCGACGAGGATTTCGTCGGGGCTCCGGTTGGCGAGGCGAAACTCTTAGAGGTACCACCACTACGGCGGGCGCGGTGGTGGCATCTCTGAGGGATTAGTAAGATGCCTCTTAGCTTATCCGAGGAATCAGTAGGATGCCGGTGGGGTGGCGACGCTAGGACTGTCTCAGCATCCCACCCCATTGGCTGTGTAGCTGTACAGAGATGATCACGCTCGCTTGATTTATATGGTGGCAGTCTGTAAGTCCCAGTTTTAAGTCCTGGTAGACTGTCGTTACTAGTTTTAAGTCCCAGCAGACCATGGTCCCAGTTTAAAGTCCGGGCAGACCGAGAAGTGCTAGTTTTACGTCGTAGCGGACGGCGGTATGTTTGATTTATGGTCTCAGCAGACCGTGCTGTGGATGCCATTTTCGCGTCATGGCCCAGGGATAGATCTGTGCTGGTTTCACATCTCAGTAGACGGCTACGTACCTACGCCAGTTTAGCGTCGTGGCAGACACGTGTAAACGGTGCCAGTTTTTCGTCTTGGCGGACCTGTACAACACTGCCAGTTTTACGTCGTAGCGGACGGTTACAACTTGCCAGTTTAGCGTCATGGCGGACGCGTGCGAGGAATGCCAATTTTACGTCGTAGTGGACGGTCAGTGCCAGTGTCACGTTGTAGCGGACGCGTGATGCCAGTTTTACGTCATAGCGGACGAGTACTACCATACCTGCTGTCGACACCGTAGATGCTGCTAGATGAAATACCACTTCAAGTATACATGATTCATAGGGTTTGCTAATTTGTTGTCGTTGACATCTACTAATTTGAACGCTCTGTTACTATACCCGTCGATCACCAAGAAAGGGCCTTCCCAGTTTGCAGAGAACTTGCCTATGGGTTCACGCACAGCCTTGAGAACAAGATCTCCTTTCTTGATTGGGCGCTGTTGCAGGTTGTGGCGATGTTTCTGGCGCTGTTTGTCTTGATATTTTTCAATTGTGTCAAGAGCCTGTATCCGCTTCTCTTCCACTGAATCCAGATCTGCGATTTGAGACTCGGTGTGTTGAGCCTCAGTTATAACCACGGAGAGGACCATTCTCAGAGAAGGAATTTGCAACTCGAGAGGTAGCATTGCTTCAGATCCGTAAACCAAGCTATAGGGCGTACTACTCGTAGCTGTCCTACATGTAGTACGGTACGCCCATAGCACATAGAGGGTTTTATCATGCCACCGTCTCTTGTTACTGTCGAGCATTTTCTTAAGTAGATTGATTGCTATCTTGTTTGACGCTTCAGCTTGACCATTCGCCTGCGGGTAATAGGGGGAGGAAAAAGACTGTCTAATGCCTAGGTTATCACAGAAGGATTTGGTATCCGTGCTACTAAACTGTGGCCCATTGTCGGTCACAATAGTCATCGGGAGACCAAATCTGGTTACTATGTTGTCCAAGATAAAATGGCAAACCTGTTGGGATGTGATTTTTCGTAGGGGGACAGCTTCTACCCACTTCGTAAAATACTCAGTAGCGGTAATAATGAAGCTATGCCCCGCAGAAGATTTTGGCGTGATGGGTCCTATGATGTCTAGCCCCCATCGTTGAAATGGCCATGTTATCTGCGTTGTATGCAATTCTGTGGGTGACACGTGGATGAGGTTTGCATGACGCTGACATGTGTCACAAGTTTTAACCTTTGTCAGGAAGTCCTTTTCCATGCGTGGCCAGTAGTATCCTAAGCGACGGATTTTTAGGGCCATGGCCCGTGGTGCTACGTGGCTGCCACACAGTCCCTCATGAACCTCGCTGACTATATGTTGCGCTTGGTCTTTGTCAACGCAGGTAAGCAACACGCCATCAAAGGAGCGTCTACAGAGAGTGTTGTCTTCGATGATGACGTATTGCCTAGCTCGCTTACGGATTGCGTCTTTCTGCACGCATGTTAATGCAGACGGTAGCTCACCCTGTAAAAGATAAGTTTTGATATTATCGTACCATTCAGGTGTGCTTTCCTCGAGAAGAGAGGAGATTTACGCCGTCCGAATGATAGG
>MNCI01004181.1:308644-357498 GCA_015680685.1 Gnetum montanum | reverse complement strand
CCTCTTGGCGTTGCTCTGTCTTATTCCCCCCTCTGGAATGCTGAGATGCACCCTTGCCTGAATTGCGAATCTTTGCGTGAAGCTGACTCGCGATTTTTAACGGTGTTTCATATGTCAGAAGACATAGAGTTCATAGAATTCAACCAAATCATGCATGAGCACTTTATGATTCGTATGGTTGGATGTAGGGGTACCCTTTGTTGCTCATCATTGGCACCATTGCGAAGCACTCTTTTTGTTTGAAACGTGCACTATCTAGGTTTAGTGAACATCATTAAAATCATTGGACGAATCCTAAGATCAACATCATTCTCAAATAATATAATTACATAAGCACATTGATATTTTATTTGTATTGTAAAATGTCTTCTTCTCATAGGCATGATGATGCTAAACTGTTGATCCCTCAAGAATGCAAGCTGGTATATGCTCATATAGATGATTATGTGCCTAATTTCACCTTCATCCTACATTAGGATGAGCAACTGCAATGGTGTGATATGAAAGACAACATTGTAATGCCTTCCAATCAATCTATGCTTGTGACATGAAAGACAACATTGTAATGCCTCCCAACTCTTAAGAAGTTAGGAATCCAAAATCTTCAAGAGGAGTACGTTATGCATTACGACTACTAGGACTACTATCTCACTAAAACACACTATAGGAGAGATCGACATTAGGAGAAACATCATGAGTTTGTGAAGGGAAAACAATTCACCAATCCCTTGTTCTTGCTTAACCAATATGACAATGAGGACCCTCCCTCTAGGGGCTCTTAACATGAAAATTCTCCACCCCTTGTTACTGGTGATGGGAGTGTGGCCCTAAATCTATGGTCCACTATCAACAATCCTAGTTCAGGTAAAGATGGTAGTAAAGGCAAGGGATTGGAAAAGTGTCAAGATGATAAGAAAACTGACAAACATGGTCATGAAAACTAAAGGAAAGTTGGCAGATACCATGATGGTGGTAGTCCTTCTCCCTTTTCATCCTCTTCATCTACATATTCTTCTATCTCTTATGGTTCTGAAAAATGCTGCAAAAGGAACAAATGTGATGGAGGTGAACAGTGGGACAATAATGATGATCGCTAGTCCCATAATAATCAAAGGGGTAATAGAGGACATCATTGAAAACAACAAAATAATGATGATGCTAAGCCTTTGCTGGAAAATTGAAGCATGCTAAATATTGCAAAGGTTATAAAAATTCCAACTAAGCATGTGAAAGATAGTTAGATTAGATAACTTGATATGAACAATATTCCCAGATTTGAGGGGGGATATAATGTTGATCCATAGACACATCTTTAAGATTTTCATGATGCTTTTGGTTTACAAAATATTGAAAATGATTAGTAGAAACTAAAGCTATTTCTTAGGACACTCATCAAGGAAGCAAAAAACTAGTACTAGTCCTTAGAGCCAGCATCCATCCGTAGGTGGGGTACAATGCTCAAGTTATTTAACAATAAGTATCAAACGTACTCCAGAGTGTCTAATATAACAAGGCATGTCCAAGGATGGAAGGAAGAAAACCATGAACCCTTGGACGCTGCCATGGGTAGATACTATTCTCTCATACACCAATGCCTTGGCCATGATTATTCTTAGCAGGAACAACTTCACCATATCATAGATGGGGTTAGATAAAAAACAAGAATAACTCTTGGGGTATATGCCCAAGGGAGACTATCCAAACTCAGAGCCCATTAGGTTTAAACTCTAATTGAACAAGTAACAAAAGAGGAAGGAGAGTTAAGAAAATGTGAAAGTGTAGAGGAATACAATAGGGATCCCTCCATCAGGAAAAGAGAAGTATGATTTTGTGACAATGAGGAGGAATCACCACTTGATGAGATGGTAAATAAAATGACCTTGTTATTCCAAAAGTCTATGTATAAAATTTCAACTAAGGTAGATAAAATGTAGGATTCGTTGAATGAAAAATTTCAAACTACTCTGAAAATCACTGAAGAATAGAGTGGTGACCGCAATCATAGGAGGCGAAAAGAAGTTGAACGTGCCTACCAAAGGGTTAAGGAAAAAATTGTTGTAGTAGATGAAGTTGTGAAAATTGAGTCAGATGATAAAGGTGGGTGTGACATCTACCAATATGAAAATCCTAAGGGATGTTGCCCTATTGTGTCATGCTTATAGGAATTTGGGGTGTATGCTCTAAATCCATGACTAGAAGGCAAGCACCTAGAAGGTTGCCTTATCCTCAAGGCAATCCTAGATAGCTCTATCAACAACAACAATATTATCCAAGTGGAACTCCATTACAACCATATGAATAATATCAATAGTGGCACCAACCACAGTCTTGGGGGATGCCACATTTTATCCTTATCCTTCTTCTATTTTTGCACCTATTCCTCCATCCTTAATGCAACTACTGCCTACTCCATTCATGAAGGATGAACTTCCAGCTTAGCTATAGTAACATCATGCTACCGAGGTTGTCAATCAACAACAAGTACATCAACATAGGGGTTCAGAACCTCATGCTTGCAAAAGATCATTTTTTTGATTCAATAGCCCTACTAAGCCCTCAAAAACTTAAGTGGTTGTTCACCTTGCTCTTGCTTCATCCTTTGCTAATCATTTTATTAGGTTCCCTTTAAATAAAATGCTGCCAAAAATCCATATTGTTATGCTCACCCATACTGTATCTGTTTAGATCTAAGTTGGCAACCTTTCCAGAAAATTAGCTGGTCTATCTACAAATTACTGGGAATGAACCATGTAAAGCTCTTCTTGATTTTGATTCTGGTGTAAACTTGATATCTCATGAAATGTACACTACATGGAACCTACCACCTCTCAAGAAGAGCAATATCAAATTAGAATTGATAGACTAGTTCATCATTGTTCTGTTAGAACTGGTTGAAGACATTATGACCACTATTTATGGGTGGTCTTATCTTGCTAATTTCTTGGTAATCAAGGTTGAAATTGCAAGGGGGATTTCCCAATCATTATGGGAAGGGCATGGTTAAGCATTATTGATGTAAGAATGAGCATAAGAGATCTTTCTTTAGAGATATCAAAGGAAAATGCATTAAAAAATATCAAGAAGAGATGAGTTCCATGCATTGTGTACAACGATACAGGGTGAAATTGTGTGCAAAAGTTCTAGTTTGTAAAACCAACATCTATCTTTGCATGCAAGCAATGTGCACATAAAGTAGATATTCAAAGGTGTTTGTACATAGCAGCCATAAAACAAAAGGATACCCAATGGTTGACCATTTATTCTATTAGCAGCATAATGTGCATGGAACCTACTGAGGGCTTGACATGCGCCTATGTCATAGGCATGGATGAACTTGAGTAAGTTCATCACCAACTCTCTAATGATAAAAACACTAATACTAATTAGGGAGAGTTGGAGATCTCTAAGAATTTTAAAAAAGAGCCCCTAGAGCTGAAAACTTTACATGTTGGCCTAGAATATGCATTCTTAAAAAATGACAAGTTAGTCATACTTAATGCCAAACTTGCTCCTAAACAGAAGTAAAACTATTGAAAGTGATCAACAAACTGTTGATAGCCTTTGCCAAGTCATATCATGAACTCACTAGAATTGATCCATGGATATGCTAGCATCGCATTTACATTAATTTATCCATGAAGCCAAGGAGGCAACCACAACAGTGGTTGAATCCAAAATTGAAACAAATTGTCAAGGAGGATATTGAGCAACTCCTTAAGGTAGGGTTCATCTACCCCATTGCGAATAGTGAGTGGGTTAGTCCACTTATCATAGTACCAAAGAGAGGTGGAAAATGATGAGTTTGCATTAACTTTAGGCTATTAAACATGGCAACATTCAAAGATCATTTTTTATTTCCATTCATTGATCAGGTGTTGGACACCATATCTGGGCATTGCTATTATAGATTTCTAGATGGTTATAGTGGCTATAACCAAATCCAGATTGCACTAAAAGATCATGCCAAAATAACATTCACAAGTCCCTAGGGAACTTTTGCATATTGCAAGATGCCTTTTGGTCTATGCAATACTCCTACCACTTTTCAATGCTTGGTCTTAAGTATCTTTCAATAGAAAATAGGTAGCAAAGTGGAAGTCTTCATGGATGATTTCTCCACTTATGGTGCTACATTTGAGGAAGCCTTTGACCACCTTGAGCATGTACTAAAAAGATGTGTGGAGACAAATCTATGGCTCAATTAGCAAAAGAACCATCTCATGGTCCAAGAAGGCATTGTATTGGGGCATCGAATTTTAGAGGAAGGGATTGAGGTAGATCCTAAAAAGATAAGGGTTATCCAAGGAATCACCCATTAACTAGAAACTATTAAACATGTTCTGTCATTCCTTGGACATACTAGTTACTACTAGAAATTCATAGAGAATTTCTCTAAGATCGCAAAGTCATTGGTCGAGCTGACAAAGAAAGATGCTCCTTTCATCTAGATCAAGGAATGTGAAAGTGCATTCCAAATCCTCAAGTAGAAGCTCGTAGAGACTCCAATTTTACAAGCACTTGATTGGTTTAGATCATTCCATATTATGATGAATGCATCTAACTATACCTTGGGTGCTATGCTTATGAAGTTGGATGATAAGAAACATCCATATTACATGCATTGTGCAAGTCAAAGTATTGTGAGTGCACAACTAAATTACACCACCATGGAGAAAGAACTAATGGTAGTGGTGTATGCTCTAGAAAATTTTTGGCACTATGTGCTTGGATATAAAGTGTTTTTGCACACTAATCATAGTGCCATCAACTTCCCCATGAACAAGCCAATGGTGCCCTTGTGTCATACGATGGATGGTAATCTTATAGAAGTTTGATCTTACAATGGTAGATCAAAAGGGAACTAAGAATGTGATCATTGATCACTTGTCTTAGTTAAAATGGTATAATAGAGAGGAGGAAAGCCCATTATTTGATCTGTTTCTTGGTGAACTCCTCTTTGCTACCGTAATAAATGAACAAATGCCTATAAAACCAAAATGGTATGATGGCATCCTCATTTATCTTCTCACTCAGGAGATGCCACAAGATCTGGACCATAGGAAGAAACAATAGTTTCTTCATCGAGCTGAGCATTTCATGGAAATCAATGGATACCTTTATAAGGTGTGTGTTGATGGCCTAGTTCAGTGGTGTGTACCTGATGTAGATCAATTATGTGTTCTCCAGGATGCTCAAGAAGGCTCTTTCTAAGGCCACTTTGCTAGGAGATGCATGACCATAAAAATTCTAATGGTAGGATACTATTGGCCCACAATCTTCAGGGATGTCCACCAATTTGTTTGATCTTATGAAGGTTGTTAACGAGATGATCAGATGACTGCACAAATGGAGGGTTCTCAATAGTGGATTCAACCATTGGAATCTTTTGATATATGGGGCATAGATTTCATGGGTCCCATCACACCCATGTCCAATGGGAAGACATATAATCATCGCCATTGACTACTGTACCAAATGGGTAGAAGCAACAGACATCATTGATTGTACATCATTCATTACTACTCAATTTGTACAACAAAATGTTGTGAATAGGTTTGGGGTGCCATGTGTACTAATTTTTGACAATGGAACCCATTTCACAGGTGTCACTTTTCAAGAACTCGTGCAACTCTTGGGGGTTGAACATAAATTAATAACATCATATTACCCTAAGCTAATAGTCAAGTAGTGGTAACTAATAGGGAGATTACAAAGATTCTAATAAGAACTATTAGCAAATATAGGAGAGACTGGAGCAAAAAACTAAATGATATCCTTTGGGCCTACCACTCAACATGGAAACTCCCTATTGGCTACTCTCCCTATGAGTTAGTATACAAAAAACTTCCAACACTTCTAATTCAATCTAAGCTCTGTACACTCTCAATAGCTTGTGATCTAAATCTTGACCTAAGTTTAGCATAAAAATAAAAAATAATCAACCTCAACATGCTAGACAAAATTCAATTGGTAGCCTTATATTTAAATGAAGTTCACAAGACATTCAATAAGCAATGTCATGATCTTAGAATACAGAAAGTAAAATTTCAATTGAGAGATAAGGTTCTCTATTGGAATCTCACACACATATCTTAGAAAACCAAATTTCAAACATTGTGGGAGGGGCCTTATATAATTGATGAAACCTTTCTTTCTGGGGCCATGATCATATACAAACCTAAAAGCCTAAACAAAAAGCAATTGGTCGACATCCAATAGATAAAACTTTTCCACGAGCCAAAGCAAGCTAGTGCAACAAATACGTCAATGGATAGGCAACCACACTAATTTTTTGGATCTACTCCTTCTAACTTAGTCATGGGGGAAATGGCCATCTATGCTAATCATATACATGATTCCTTAGTCTTTTCTATTTTTCATTTTACACATTTTTGTTTTCACAATTTGATTATTTTACAACCTTTTGATTTTAAACTTCTTCCTATTTTACATCATTTTTTTGTTTTATACCATCATTAGTATATTTAAATCTTTCTTAAATATTTGGCACTTTCTTATATATTTTACTTTATTTTAGTGTGATTTTCTAATCTTTGTTAATAAACATGCTTTTTGCCAACACAACATAGTGGTGTTGTAGTTGTTACTAATGGTGGTTTGTGCTTAATGTTTTATTTGTTAATGTCTTATTTTTATTTCTAAATTTTTGTACTGATGGCTAAGTCATGGTTTCTTTTTCATGGAACAAACAGTGAGTCCACAACATCCACCCATCGACAAACTCTATGGTTTTCCTTATTCTG
This sequence comes from Gnetum montanum, assembly GCA_015680685.1. Lineage (NCBI taxonomy): Eukaryota > Viridiplantae > Streptophyta > Gnetopsida > Gnetales > Gnetaceae > Gnetum > Gnetum montanum. The sequence continues at coordinate 350,734 of MNCI01004181.1, read as the reverse complement.
GAAGTTTGAGGTTCATTTCATTACATAAACTTTTAATAAATTTGTGATGTTGGTAGTTTTCAAAATTGGAAAGGATTCAAAGGTTTGACAGGGTGTGACTTCAAGGGACTTAATACTCTTTGTACTCTTCCACTTGTTTGGGTACATGAGTGTTTTCATAGACTTCTTACCATTCCATGTCAACTAATAGCAAGAAGCTAAATAAAGTATTTGCATGGTGTGGTTGCCATCCAAAAAGAATAAAAATAAAAAAACATGATGGGAATTCAAAGCACACCCCTAAGACAAATAAATGGGCTACAAGCACTAGTTATGGGATTAGAAAGACATGTTACCCATGCCTGAAGGTCCCCTCTAACTAAGGCCCTCTCTCACTTCTTGCTTCTTTTTTCTTCTCTTTATGGAATAGTGGTTGTTCTATGGGAGCACTCTTGTGTCTTGAGGGGGGTGGATTAGTCTTGGTGTGGTGATGCAAAGTCACTAAAAGTGGTTGGTTTTGATCTAGACTAAGGATGGATCTTCTCAGGTCATTTAAACACAAAATCCACAAGGGACTTCTTATGACCTCAATTCGAAATTCTATTCCATCTTTTCTATCATCTGTTTATGCTGCCCATAACTCACCTCACCATCGATGTCCATGTTCTTAATTCAGTGTCTTTGTCTGATGTGCTTAAATTCTTTTGTAGAATCTTTCAGGTTTTGATCCTTAACTTCCATCAACCATTAATTGACTATGGGGTCCACAGACTCCTTAGGTTAGGGTTATGCAAGGATAAATAAGGAATGTGCCTACTATGGGGAGGATCCACGTGCATATCTCTTGGTTCGGTTTGTTAAGCTCCTTATCCTTAGGCATTCTTGCAACTAGAATCTTTCGTACACCCATCTTTTGCATCAAACCATGTGCTCCTTTACATATTTTGTTATACACACACATTCTTTATGAATTTTTTTAATTTTTGAGCTTTTAAAGACTCTCTTCAATGATTTCATCATATTCTTGGCTTTTCTAGGACTCCATGGACTCCAAATTCATTCAAAAATTCCTTGTATTTTTCAAGATATTCAAGTTTGAAAATTTTATCTACGGGCTCCGTATATGGGGCCCTATCAATGAAGTAGATGCATATACAGGGCCTCATATATGTGGCCCTATCAATGTAGAAAAAAAATAGTATATATATGCATGACCCCCTTTAAAATTTTCACATTTTCTCACAAACATCAAGGAAGTTTTTTTAAATTTTTAGAGCCTAGAACCTTCTAGAGCCAATAACTTCCTAACTGTTTATCCAAATCACTCCATTTTTTGACCTTGTAGCTAATGGAGGTAAGTCCTTAGTCATGGAGGCCACAAATGTGCCATTTTTAATAGAAAAATTTTCACCATTTTTTCTAACTCCCACAAAGATTTAACTTAGAAATCAACATTTAAACACCAAATTATAGAGTTAAACTCTTCCAACAAGCTTCAATGATACTTATAATGAAAATTAATAAATAAAATAATAATAAATATCAATCTTCCATGGTCCAACTTTACCCAAGTGTAACTAACTGATGAGATAAGGTACTTAAAATATTCTAAGTTACATATTGTATCTACTAATCCATGTATGTGTTGTGAGCATAAATGGCACCAAAAGGGAAGCACACATAGGAAGGAGGACTATAACAAAAAATAGAGAAATGACCAAGAATGGGAAGTGGCCAAGGATAAGCCCAAGAAGAACCACTTGTAACCCATGTCATAGGTCTTCTTAGGAAAGAGGCTGAGGTGGAATCTATTCATCAAATTCCAAAACTAGTTCAACAACAGAACATTCCCACCGAGATGAGGCACCAACTTAGCAAGAAAATATTGAGGTGATCCTAATAGAAGCTTACTTGAATCAAATTAGATCAAGGAAGGTCTAAAAAATAGTGCTCAAGGAGTTAAAATTTGACCCTTTTCTAGAGCAAGCACTAAAAGAAGTACATGACCAAATAAAGGCCTCTTCCATGTGGCCAATCATGACTTCCACTAGGGAGTAGTACATGGGAGAGACATTCTTATTTTGGAACAATAAGTGGGTTAATTCAATGGTCAAAATCAAGGACATCTTAGTGTCCTACTTGGTGTAGGCCATTGTTGAAGTGCTTGGGTTGCCAGAAACAGTCGCAAGTCTCCTTGAGATTCCAATGTAGGAGGACCCCAGCATTAAGAAGAAATGGGTATGACAATGTTATGGTGTCAATTGTAAGGATTTTGGTGCACTCACATTAGTCAAAATGATCCACTACAAGATTTTGGCCTTCCACCTAAATCCCATGGTGAGGCCGAGAAATATCACCATCTTTTCCATCCATGTATGCATTGCTCTGAGTGGGAGATTCCCTATTGATGAGTGGTGAGGTACCCCTATGCTCAACCATATAAATACGAGTGTGTACATGTAATCTAGTTAAACTCTGCAGATGGACTAGTTGAAACACCTAGATAGTTATATGTTGATCGCAGTTCACTGTCTTCCCACCTAGACTAGTAGTAGCTTTGTCACATATGGTTTAGTCCAAAGTGAGGCATATAATGTGGTCCTAATTTTTTGTTACTCCTAATAATAGAAGGGATAAATTGATTAAACTAATAATGGAAGAAAGGTCTAAATTAGCCTATGATGGTGGTATCCATCCTTAATCATCTGTACACATCTTGAACTTCTTGGGATTACTGCTGGGCATGTCAAGTATTCGCACTTAAATGCTCGTGATTAAGGCATACACATTCCGCTTATGATAGGAAAAGTAAATAACAATAAATCAACTATTAACTAAAGAAGGTATTAAATAATTAAAATAATGAAATTAATCTAAGTGAATGCTGCAATGATGAAAGTAATCTCGATATTTATCATTCGTCATGTATGTGTCCAAGTACATCACACTCAAACAAAGGTGTCGTACAAGTACAAACATCACACTGTGAGCATGCACTGGGAATAACTAGCTTGGAAGAAAGAAATTGAAAACTAAACTACCAAAAGAAAAGAACTTCTAACTTTCTAATAATCATCTTACTATGCGCTTGAGTGTTGTATTTATAGGCTAATACAAGAATCACAATATCATGTATACAATATCGTATCCAGGTCACGATATTGCCTACCCTATATTNTTGGTGCTTTCCCTTTGTCTAGCCCTACAGGCTTATGAGATTGTTGATGGGTGAGAAGTGCCTGTAGTTTCTCTTCTTCTATCTAAGGATCATGCACAGTCCATGCTAATGTTCCAATGTTTGATAGAGCTAGCACCTTCCATAGACATGGTAGCTGTGGAAACATCTGGTTTGCTTTGACATACCATGTAGCAAACTGCCGTTGTTCCTTCTCATAGGCTCTAGCTTTGTCTTGTAATTCCTAGTAATCTGTTAGCCATTGAGCTAAGTTTTCTACTACATATTTTTGGTTGTGGTAGCTTGCTTTGACCACTTCTAATTCAAAGTTTGCAACTTCTAAGTTTTGCAATGTTTTCTTATGTTTGGCAAACTCTATCTCATACTTAGCATAAGTGGTAGCTACCTGCTTCTCAAGCTCAATTCTTAGGCACCCTGCTATTAACATGGTCAAGTTGGCATATTATAGATTTGCCAACTCCTTATACTCTGTTAAGTTTTGAATTTGCAAGTCCCAACTTTTTAGTTCTACTTGGTGGACGAAGGCATAAGTATCCAGTACAACTCGACAGTCAGTGTGTTGAGCACTGAAATAATTAATGTGAGCCTTAGCCATATGGATCTCCTTTTTGATGATTTCCTTGTACATTCCCACCTAATCATGGAAGTTTTCTTTTAACTTCTCATGATTCTTGGTCTCATTTTGCCATGCACTTATCTTTATTACCATCTTTTGATGGATGGCATAGGCCTCCTTCATGGAGAGGGTTCTATTCTCCTTGGCCAAGCAATTCATATCTTGGTTGACCCAAACTAGTTATTCTTGCATTTGTTGGAAACTTTCTTTAAGAACATTCTTCTGTTTCTCAATTTTTGTCAATCGAAGATTTTCAGTAGCAAATAGTTTATTGTCTTCTCGTAAGACCATGAGAGCTTTAGCATGTGTGTACATTTGAGCTTGTGCCTTTGAAGCATTCCAATTAGCCTATTCTTTTCCCTTGCCACCTTTTTATTTTCTTCTAACAATTTATTCATTGCTCAGTTCTAAAAGTGTATAATTGGTTACCTACGATAAATTGGGAAGGATCCCTTCATTCAGCTTGTAGGGTGATGAGCTTTTCTTACAATCTTTGCAACTCTACTTTTGCATGATCAGCCCTAACTTTAGCTATGAACAATTTTCCTTTGGTGGAAATGAGGTCTAATTATGCTACTGTGACATCTTGGGGGATGTCAAACAAGGACGTCATAACTTGTCCTATTTGTAGCAAGCAATCCAAAACATCCTCATGTTTCGCAAGAGTCATTAAGGAATCGGCCAAAACTTGAGCATCACGTACTCCCATGAAATCTACCGATGGCACAATAGGGATGTTAAACGATTCTTTGATGTGGTCTGTGACCACCTCTACTGCACCTGCTGCATCTTGGTGCTGCATGATCACGATTGTGGCACCTTGATCAGTTTCCAATCTGACTTGGAAAGATGTGGCATTCTCAGAGATCTATTAAGACCACTGGGATTCTCCTTTTGAAATCAATGAAATATATCCACTTGTAGGATCAATTGAAACAGTGGGTTGTACAACATCATCAATGACCCTAAATAGATTTTTAGCATCATTACTTTCCCAACTGATTATCTTAGTGATTGTTCAGAGGTGACTGATGGATGGTCAATAGTCTTGTTGCGGTGATGGCGATTGTTGGGCTTGCTAGCTTATGGATTGTGTGCTGGGCCTCGCTTTCTATTGTTGGCTGGGTCCTACCATTTGAGGCCCAGTGGGCCCAACCATTCACTCTTCCTCTTGCTCTAATTGCTCACCAATGTCTTTCCTTGGCATCATCAGTGGGCCCAACCATAGTTCAGCATATGAAGCATTTTGGGCTTTTCTAGGAACATCATTCGTATAGCCCAAGATTCTAGCATGTCTGCATAGCTTCCTAATGAGACAAGGGAAAGGCAAGGCAAGCTTCCCTATCTTTCTTTCTTCAAATCACCTTAATATCTCCATGAAATATAAATGGGGCAGAATCACATTAAATTTTTCCATCAAAATTGCACTGCCTTGCACCGCATAAGTAGATAATCTATTTAAACCTTTGGTGGAGGAAATGTGATAAGTGCTAATATTAAAGTAAATCCTCTCTTCTAGGGTCAACTCTCCATAAACTTTGTTCTCTTTGTCATAAGCCCATTTCAACCATAATTTCCTTACATTTTTGTTTGAGTGAGTAGACAAATGAGCAACTGTTGGTCCCATGTTTGGAAGATTTAGGACCTATGCAATGGCCTTTGTAGAAAAATCAATGGAAACACCACCTACATTGGCAATGGTGCCTTCCTCCTTTCCATGCCAGAATTGGTATGTTTCTCCGAAATACTAATCACCACTTTTCAAGAGAATGGACCATAGTGGAGATGCCTTAAGTTGAGTCTTCATTGGTTTAGGGGCAAACTCAGTGAGAGGCTCAAAATTAAGCTCCACGATCACAGCTGTAAAGGTGGACTTCTCCCGAATGGCTTGGAGACATTCTGGGGACAACGTAAGATGTTGCCCTAGTTTTGGAGCTCTAACTTCACGACCTTTAGCATGGCCAGATTGCACTATCGTAGGGTTTTCCTAATGAATGTTGAATAACTGAGCCTCCTACTCTACATGTTCTACATGAGGTTCCTGGCCTCTACCTCCTCTCAAGCATTTAGCTACTCCTTGGGAAGGTCCTACTCAATCTCCTCTTTTTGGGACCACCTGAATCACACAAAAATCATTGTTACTAAGGTTGTGTAGAGAAATTTTTATCAATTCATACCTTATTCATTACCTTAATTAACAATCCATAATTGTGTAATGTGATTTTTAGAGTTAGAAGTATTTTTGAGAAGTGGCTCCAAAAGGTGTTATTGTTGACCTTACAATCATTTGGGTGGCCTCGGTGATTGATAAAAATTAGCTTGGCATTAAAACACAGAAGGTTTCTTTGGTAAACATTGAATTTCTTACCCCTATGATATCCTTTGGATGATGGCAAATTTTGAAAAAGTATGCATACTTCCCACTACAATACTCCCCCATGACTAAGTGGAACACTCTAGGTTCAACTAAGATCAAATAGAATTGAAATCAGAATGTTAGGGAGCGAGATATTGCACTTGGAAGATGGAGATGTAAAGCTCTAAGTTGCAAAGGAAAATTTCAAAAACTCCCCTAGTGTCAAATGAGAGAAATGAACTTGAAGTGGATAGGGTCGTTAGCATATACAGGTAGGGGAGACGTGATATCGCGTCCCCACAAAAATGCACTGAATGCAAGGACTGAGTGGGAATAATAAATTTTTGATATGTAATGAAGGATTGGGGATTAAATTGGAAGCTTTTGGGGTATTTAGAAAATTAATTTTGAGGCACCAGAAGTATGTCATGGTGGGATCATATATGAAAATTTGTGAAAAGGGGCTAGGATGAAGGGTGTATAGTAATTGTTGAAGAGTGATTAATTAAAATTATAAGGTAAAGGATAGTTCAATTAGGTAAGTAGTTAGAGGATGTAAAATAATGCGTCGTATGCAATAGGGACAAGTTACAAATGTTACATGAGTGGGTCCAATCCAAAGTAGGCTCTAGCCTATGATGCCCTTGTGGAACCACACCTCTAATGTCTATAGGCACTAGAGAAGTTGAATGCAACATATACCTATGAACAAGGCACACATGTTAAAACCACCGAGTTGAGATTATAATGCTACATTACACCAGCCATAAGTTATGAACACTTGGACAATGAGATGGGATGGACGTAGAAGGGATTGCAGAAATCAGAACATGAGGTTTCTCATGATGGTCACAATGGAATCTTGTGTGTAATTAGTGATTAAATAATCATGTGTCTAGCTTTCTAAGTTCTAGACCAAGTCCATACCACATTGCAGTGACACCGCATCACTTCATCCCATTGACAAACAACCATAATCCTATCAAAGTTGCAAGGAGTAACATCACTTGGCATTTTGTTCAAGGGAGGAGTAGGAGAGGAGTGTCATAATGGCTCACTCTCTTTCTTTCTTCTTTGTTTTGTGTTTCCTCCTCTATTTCTCTATTTTTTTCTTTTTTCACTTCTTCTTTTTTTCTAGCTCTATGAAGTTGCCTACCTCTAGGCATGGATACATGTCTTTCCAGTGGGACCCATAGAAGCTTATTTAGTGCCATTTTAAGTTGGTCTTACTCCCATTTTTTGTTAGATCTACAAGGATATAGTTACAACCTTGGCAACATGATAAAACATAGAAAAGTAGCCAAAGAGAATCTATGAATCCTTTTGATGTCATACCCTTATCATTCCACCTTGGTCCTTCACTCATCTCTCCAGACACAATGATTATCAAATTATTTATAGTTGAATGATGAAAAATATTACCATTGTGACTAGAGCATAAACCTCTTATTAATGGAATAGGTGGATGGATGTCATGGTCTTAATGTTTGAATAATCAGTTCCTTATGACTAGGCAACATAGAGAGAGAGAAAAAAAAAACCTCACCTAAATGGACAACATGATTAACTTATTCATGGCCTAGATTACCATGGAAAATTGAAAACAACAATTAGAAAAAGTAAAAGAAATAAAGAAATGACAAAAAATTGTAAAACAAAAAGATAAAATAACACTTAAGAATCCTAGAAATTAGAATGGGGGGTGATCCCCCATGACTAAACATTTGGTCGTGGCTAGGATTAATAAGTGGATGAATAGAATCCATGCATGTATGAAATGTCGGGGGCTCATCATGCCCCAACCATTGGATGTCTATTGGTAGTATGGTGGATGGGTAGAGAAATTGTTGGTCATACACCTGATTATAGAAAGCATAGTAGGGTAGGTTAGATGGTATGTGTACATTATGAGAAAAATCTGACCCACTATGACACCCTTGACTACATGGTAGTATGCACAGATCTGTGTGTCCCTTCACATTGGTGAATTTACTAGATCATGTGGATGTTTGAGTGTGGGGTGGATGCCTAGGTATAGTGATAGGGGCTGTTAATAGAGCTAAGGAAGGTGTGGCACTAGGTTGAACTTGGGTTGGTTTAGAGGATGGAGTAGGTTCAGAAGCACGATTCTTCTTCCTACGATCATGCCTAAAGAAGGGACGCTTCCAACGTTGTGCAAGGAACCTACTTTCATTAATAGTAGTAGCACAAGTTACATCCATTGGTTGGCATGGTGGTGCAGAACCGTTTGATACATCTGATGGTGGTGTAGAAGGAGGTGAAGGATGAGAATATCAAGGGTGAGGAGAAGTGTGAGAAGTATGAGTGGTGATTCCTCAGGAGAAGACACAGGTTAATGGTACTTGGGAAAGTGATAACGGTGATTGGAGGGATTCAAAATTGGTGAGAGGAAAAAGATGTTGAACATAGTAGGCATTTGGTTTTGGTAGACAAGGAGGATGTAGCTAGCTAGATGGTGGCCTCCCCCATGCTTGTGAGTTTTGCCACTATGGCGAAGCAAAGTGTTGAGGCTGGTAATAGCTCCCCCCAGGATAGTACAATGGGTTATGGGGTTGTCCATAATTACCTTGTGGAATAGGGATGTGCCTAAACCAATACCTTTGTACGAATTTTGGGTGTAGCTTCCCTGCCCATTGCTCATATAGATGTGACCCGACTAGGAAATGGCCCTTTGGATGGTCATATAAATAGACATCACATCCATCCTCATTATCTGTAGTTGAGCCTTTAACCTCATTACCCTTAGCCATTCTCCTCGGTTGCTGAATAGTGTTCTTAACTATTTCTAATTTCTATGCCCTCTATTTGTTTTGACTGCCAAGTTTATTTTGGGTGACCCTCTCCCTGATAGTGTCTTCTAAGTTCACACATTGTTCATTTTCCCATATAGTCATCTTGTTATGCTTTGCCTCAATTTCATCTATCAATTTCTGTATTGCCAAAGGTTGGTACTGTATCACCCTTTTAGAATTGGTTGCTCCCTCTTCCTTGTAGTTTTGGACCTTTGTTGTTTCTAGAGTTGGATCTTGCTCAAATGCTTTGGCATTCTCCCATTTAGATAATTCTCTCTCTTCTTTTGCTAGATGCTCTATTAGTTCTTTGACCTGGTGGGCTTGGAGCTTATGTAGTTGTCCTTGAGCATACTTTCTAAGGTTCACCCTTGTTTCATTGCTAAGCCCATCTATAATGTGGAGGATTTTCTCTTTCTTAGAGAACTTATGACTTGGACATTTATTTAGTAAGGCATAGTATCTATCTAAGGCCATGTCCAAGTGTTCCTATTGTTCTTGTTTCCATCTTTGGATTTGTCTCCTCAAGGTGAACACTTGCACATAGGTCTAGTATCTTTTATTGAAAAGTTCTAACATGGTTGACCATCATATGATTGAATTTGGTTCCAATGATCTATACGACACTTTAGCATTATTAATTAGTGTCTTAGCAAAGAGCTTAAGCTTTTTCCATTTACTATCCACATTGTTGAGCACACAAGCATCATGGAAGGCTTGTAAATGATGTTGCAGATCTAAATCATAGCCTCCTACAAATTTTGGAATATTATTCAAGTTGAGCTTAGGTAGTTGAATCTTCTTGCCATGTATGTGAGATATCTTAATAGCCTCTGTGAGATGCATTAGGGTTTTAGAAACTAACAAGTGTTTATCATCATCAGACAAGTTGTGATTAAAATCTCTGTTTGATCGATAGTGACAATGGGGCTTGTGTTCATGTTGATGACCTTAAGTGTGTCTGTGGGTTTGAATTTTGCTTTTATTCTAACCCTTTTGTGGAGCTCTATCTCTATACCTACGTTCATCTTCATTAGAACTAGACATTGAAGTTGAGGGGGAAGATGAAAAGGAGGAATTGGTAGGATAGCCATGGCTTCTATAATGTTCCTCAAGGTTCCTCGATTTATCATTTCTAAGTACCAAGGAGGTCTTAGGCCTTGCGGCCTCCCCTAGTTTAGGATTGATTTCATCTTCTTCAAGATTATCTACCTTAGGTGAATGTAGTCTTTGAGTGTCATTAGGGTGGCCATGGTTATGAAAAACCCCTTCATAAGGTGGATCACTCCAATCTTCTTCATTGTATATTTTGTTAGTTCTCTAATGAATATGTGCACTATATGGTTCATAAACATTTCCACATGAGTGAGACATTGTTGTTGATTTGCAATGTGTGTTTGAATACTTCTTGAAAGATATATTGTTAATACCCTTTTACAATGATCTTCTATAATATAACTAATCTAGATAACTAGCACCATCCCTGGCAATGGGGCCAATGATGAGTAGTGAGGTACCCCTATGCTTAACCATATGAATATAGCGTGCACACATGATTCGGTTGAACTCTACAAATGTACTAGTTGTGGCACCTAGATAGCTATACGTTGATTGCAGTTCGCTGTCTTCTCACCTGGACTAGTAGTAGCTTTGTCATGTATGGTTTAGTCTAGAGTGAGGCATATGATGTGGTCCTAATTTTAGGTTACTCTTGATAATAGAAGGGATAAATTGATTAAACTAATAATGGAAGCAAAGTCTAAATTAGCCTATGGTGATGGCATCCATCCTTAACCATCTGTACATGTCTTAGACTTCGTGGGATTATTGCTAGGTGTGTCAAGTATTCACACTTAAATGCTCGTGATTAAGGCATACACATTCTGCTTAATGACAGGAAAAGTAAATAACAATAAATCAATTGTTAACTAAAGAAGGCATTAAATAATTAAAATAATGATATTGATCTAAGTGAATGCTACAATGATGAAAGTAATCTTGATCTTTATTGTGAGTCATGCACATGTCCAAGTATGTCACACTCAAATAAAGGTGCCATACAATTACAAACATCACACTACGGGCATGCACTGGGAATAACTAGCTTGGAAGAAAGAAACTGAAAACTAAACTACCAAAAGAAAAGAACTTCTAACTTTCTAATAATCATCTCGTTATGCACTTGAGTGCTATATTTATAGGCTAACATAGGAATAACGATATCATGTATATGATATCGTATCTAGGCCATGATATCGAGGCCTGGCAAACCACGACTCATCACCTATCAACCTTCTACAACTGATCTATTTGGAGATGGAGAAGCCATTTAAAGAAAATGAACGTGGAAGAAAGACACTCCTCTTTCCATGCCTCATTAGAAAACTTTGTCAGAAGGGAGGAATAGTCCATTATACAAATGATGTTTTCAAGCATGCTTTGATTGCTAATTGGGTGAAGATGATGAAAGATAAGATGCTTGCAACGATCATTCAAGAAGAGCAGCAGTAGCCACCACCTCCACCTACCACTCAAAAAAAACTATGCTAGAAATTGCTGTAATAGCCCAATGGTTGCATGAATACCAAGAATGGCTCTTAAGAAAACAAGAGTAATGAGCAGGCATGAGTGGTGGGGACCCATCTATGTATTGGCCAATGATGAGTTACCTAAATGAGGTGGCCCAAATAGCCAGCCTGATGGGTGGAGGTGGATTCATTTTCTTGGCCCAAAGATTGCAGTTGTCCACGAGGTTGAATCTTAGTGCTAGAGAGGTTATGGTATCTAACATAGTATAGTAACTACTCCCAAAAATTTCTAGGAAAACTGCAACCTTCTTGGTGTGCTTGGAGGAAGGTGAGGAGGCAACAATGCTAGTGATGTGGCACCAAGGACAGGAGACAATAATAGAGGTGGTTGCTGATAGGATTGCAAAAACACTCAATCCACGTATGGTGTATGTACTAGACATCACTACACTCAAAGATGTGCAGATGCCTGTAGGAATCATAAGAGGTGAATTAAGCATAGCACAACATGAAGAATTGCTAGACCAAATAGTGGAAACTAGGCAGGTACTTCCAAATGTCTTTGATCTTTTGGATAATATCACTATGACCCAATTGGAGCTACTAGAGGCAAGGGGCAAAAACATCATCTTAGAAGGGCAGCTTGAAATAGCCAAGAAGCTAAATGAATGCTTAGTTACTAAAGTTGCTAAATTAAAAGCCCAAATTATCGACCCTACATTTCTAAACCTCGCATTGACAAAAGATAAAGCTCTTGAATAGCTTCATACTAGATTGAAAGGGGTTGATGGTGTGATGGAGATGGCAGTGTTCTACTGATCCTTGGTAGAGGCTACAAAACATAAAATTCAAAAGGCCTTGGATTTGACCTGCCAAGAGAATGTACAACTAATCATAGAGAACCATCGCTTGTAAAATGTTGATGAGCATAAACAATAGTTGATTAATTTTTTCCATCAATAGTAGAAGCAACTAACTAGAGAAAACATAGAGCTAAGGATATTGATAGCTAAAAATAGAAACCTCTCCATGGAGGAGGTTTGTGCCCTTTGCCAGAAGACTACAATAGAGGTAGCTACTTAGAAATTAGAGGCTCTTAAATTTGAGAGAGTCAAGGATCATTATAGAGATCAGGCTAGTCTATAAAAAGAAGTTAACGAAAAGCACATATAGTTGGTAAAGGCAAAAGTAAATGAAATTCTCCAACAACTCCTGCAAGGAAGAGAGTTTTGGCAGCCTATTGTTGATGGGATAGATGTCTACAATAAGTTGGAAATCTACATGAAGGAGTTGTAGATCAAGGAGATGACGAAATATATGAAGTTTGCTAATCTTTGATGCAAATTTGGCTATGTTGACTATTGGATGGATGTGGTCAAAACTAGAGAAGCAAGTGGCCAACTCATACTTATTGTACAAGGTCAAGTTCAAACATCACAAGGACACCAAGCAAAAGCTTACAATGGTAAATGCGGAACTCAAGGTTCTTAAGGGAAAATACACTAATTAGAGACCTATTGCTGAGAACCTAGCCAAAAAGATGAATGACTACCAGGAGTTGCAAAATGCAATTAAGGCGTTTGATGTTAAACATAAACAATTCATTTTTTGGTTTGTTAATGCTAAGGAGTTATTTCTAGTAATGTGTTGTTTGTGGGATATCCCCATTCTAGCCCACATTGGTGATGCTGCATGGACTGTGAATGATCCTCAGATTAAGGAGAAGGAGATGAAGGCATTATTGGATGCCTTTCGCCTTCCATTGAAGGTAGCAGGCACAATAGGATAGTCATAGCTACCTTAGCCATTGCACATGCCTAAAGTCGGTGAAGGTCCTTCAAAACCTTAGGAACCTCCATCTTCTAGGATTGTTTGATCTTTTCAACTACCTTCACACCATCAAAGGATGTGTTATCCAATTTTGAGTAGTCATTTCATGGTGTTTAATTTTGTGTCATGAACACCACAATTTTTGTAATGTGTTGATTTGTACACTTGAGCACTTAGTTTTGTCAAGTCAGTTTGTTATGTCAAGAGTCAATCAATAATCCCATACCTTCCTAGTTTTGTAAAGGAACTCAAGGATGAGTTTTCATTCAGTTTTGGGGGTATGATGAATCATCGTTGTGTCGCATTGATGAACCCCCATTGATGTGGCCCCATCTACATGATGTTGCCCCATTGATGGGGCTACATTGATGTAGCATTTGTTGTGTCTTTAAGGCCTCATTAACATAGCTCTAGAATAAAAACTATAAATATGTGCTTACCAACCATGTTTATGGGTGTCAAGTGATAATTGTAGTAGAGCTCTTATAGTTTTTCCATTCAAAAGTTAGAATATTTCTTTGAGTGCCTACAACATGAGTCAAAAAGTGTATGGATCTTTATTTGAGCATTGTTGTACTTGAACCACACTAGTATGAACAATAATAAAGATGAGCTTTTTGATCAAACATTGTAGCACTTGGATTAGATTAATAATTTATCTATGCATTTATTGTTTTCATTAATTATGCAATTAATTAAGCTAAATTAGACTTCAAGTACTAGTTAATTAATTAAGCTAAATATATTAAACACATAAGTATGACCACTTCGAGCGTAATCATGTATTTTCTTGGTAATCCTGGTAGCGTTATCGCTTGGTTCGCGTAATAACATATCACTTGGTAACCCCAGTAGTGGGTACATGGGTTTAGGATGTGTACAAAAAGTGGGATTGGATGCTTGTGTTAGGATTAGTTAGTAATTAGTTAATTAGTTAAGTTAAATTAGTTATTAAAGTACTTCAATTCCTTATTTTAAGCACCAGGAGTATAAAACATAAAATAAAAAAAATCATATGCCTTGATTACACTTAACCATACCTTTGTACATCACAAGTGTAATTGAAAAGATAGTGAATGACTATTAGGGGAAAGTTCACTTCCTCAAAGACTAGTGTGTCAGAAGACATAGAGTCCACGAAATTCGACTAGATCATGTGTGAACACTTTGTGATTCATATGATTGGGCATAGGGGTACCCTTCGCTACTCATCACTAGCCAATACTCTTCAGGGATGCCCACCACTTCGTCTACTCTTGTGATGACTACCAATGCGATGGTGTGAGGTCTACTCGTATGGAGGGACCTTAGTAGTGGATCCAACCACTGGAACCCTTCAACATCTAGGGCATTAACGTCATGGATCCCATCACATCTATGTCAAATGGAGACTATTATATCATAGTTGCTGTTAACTATTGTACAAAATGGGTAGAAGCAGTAACTGTTACCAGCTATACATCTTCTATTACTACTCAATTTGTATAAAAAAATATTGTAAATAGGTTTGGTGTGCTACATGCACTTAGTTTTGACAATGGTATTCACTTTACAAGCACTACCTTTCAGAAGCTCATGAAACGCTTAGGGGTAGAACCTAAATTAACAACACCCTATCACCCCCAAGCCAATGGTTAAGTAGAAGTAATAAATAAGAAAATCACTAAGATCTTAACAAGAACAGTTAGCAAACATAGAAGAGACTAGAGCACTGAACTTAACAATGTCCTTTAGGCCTGCCGCTACACCTAGAAACTTCCTATAGGCTATTCTTCTTATGAGATACTGTACGGAAAACTACTAATTGTTCATATTCAGTTCAAGCTTCGTACCCTTTCAATAGTTTGTGACTTGACCTTGACCTAAGTCTAGCAAAAAAAGAAAGAATAATGAATCTCAACTTACTAGATGAGAACCAATTGGTAGCCTTGTCATCTAACGAGTTGCACAAGGCATTCAACAAGCAACACCATGACTTCAAAATAAGGAAGGTAAAATTTCAACCAGGAGACAAGGTTCTTTATTGGAATCCCACACATGTGCCACAAAGAACTAAGTTCCAAACATTGTGAGAAGGATCTTACATAATTTATGAAACTTTTCCTTCTAGGACCATGTTGATCTACAAACTTAAAAGCCCAAATAAGGAATTGCTGGTCCACATGCAACAAATTAAACCTTTCCATGAGCCTAAGAGAGCTAGTGATCACAACACCTCTTGGGATGGACAAGCATGCTTGATATTTCAAATCTTCTTCTTTCAACTTAGTTGTGGTGGAGATGGCCATCCATGCTAATTAATTAAAATGGCTCCTTAGTTTTTACATTTTGTATTTTACACTTTGTTGTTTTTACACCTTTTTTTTACACCATTTTTTGTTTTACAATATCTTTAGTACATTTTTCCTTTCTTAAATATTATACATTATTTTGGTTTGTGTTTTTCTTATGTTTGTCTTCTTTTCCTTTATTGCTAATAGGACACAATGATGCTATAGTTATTTGCTAATGCTGATTTGTCCTTATTATTATTTGATTACTAATGTCTAGATTCTATCTTTGAATTTTGGTATTGATAACTAAGACATGGTTTCTCTTTCATGAAATAGGTAGTGAATTGACATCATTCACCCTTCACAATACTCTATGGTGTTCCTTTTTTTGGACATATGATGTCCCTTCCTTAATAAAAACTTTTAATGAACTTGTGACCTTGGTAGTTTCCAACATTGGAAAGGATTTAATGGGCTGATAAGGGTGTGACTTCAAGGGGATTTGATGCTCTTTGTACCTACCTATCCTCTTGAGTGCATGAGTGTTTTCATGAATTTCTCACCATTCCGTTGTTGATTAATAACAAAAAGTTAATGTCTTTGCATGGTGTGGTTTCCATTCAAAAATTATAAAAATCTAAAATTCAAAAAAATGATGGAAATTCAAAGCACACTCCTTAGACTCAATAATGAATTATAAGCATTAATTATGGGACTAAAAATACATGTTACCCATGCTTGAAAGTCCCCTCTAACTAAGGCCCTTTCTCACTTTCTACTTCTCTTTTCTTCTCTTTTAGGAATGATGATTGATCTGTGGGGGCATTCTTGTGTCTTGAGGAGGTGGATTGGTCTTAGAGTATTGATGCAAAGTCATTGAAAGCAGTTTGTTTTAATCTAGACTAAGGATGGCCATTATCAAGTCACTTTAACCACAAAAATTCACAAGGGACTTCATGCAACCAAGATTTAGGACTTCATTCCATCTTCTTTTTCACCTACTCCTACTTTCCATAATTCATCTCATTGTTGGTTTTTCATGGTTTTGTTCAATGTCTTAGTTTGATGTGTTAAAATTCTTAGGTAGATTCTCAAAGAATTTAGTCCTTAACTTTCCATAATCATTCATCACCTATGGGGTCCATGAACTCCTTATTTTGAAAGCATGTAAGGGCATTAAGGACATGAGCTTACTATGGGGAGGACCCACTTAAATACCTCTTGGTTGGGCTAGTTAAGTTTCTTATTCTTAGGCATTCTCACAATCAAATCCTTTGTGTGTTCCATTTGTTGCATCTTACTATGCACTCCTTCTATTCATTCTCCAACTAAAAACTCCCTTGCATGATCTATCTAGCTCTCTTCCATAGTTTCATCATGTTCATAGCTTTTCTAGCTCTTTGAGGACCCCAAGTTCATGTTTAAACTCTCTTTATTTTTCATAATTTTTAATGTGCAAAATTTTCTCTATCAACTCCATCGATGAGATCTCGTCGATGGAGGGGGAAGTATCAATGTAATCCTATTGACACAAACCAAAATTCCCATAAATACGGGTGAAAACTTAGTGATTTTTTCACATTTACTGACAAATGAAAGGGAGGTTTTTGCATTTTTTAGAGCCCATAACTTTTAAACTATTTGTTCAATTTACCTCATTCTTTAGTCTTGCAGCTACTAGAGGTAAGCTCTACATCACGGGAGCCACAAACCTTAGGTTTTTCATGAATTTTTTTTTGAAATTTTTCTAACTCCCACAAAGGTTTAACTAATAAACTAGCATTAAAATCATCATTTATGAAGTTAAACCCTTTCAATGAACTTTGGTAACCTTATTAATCAAAAAATATTAAAATAATCAATCTACCATGGTTACAAATTAGCCAAAATGTAGTTATCCAATGTGATAAGGTATCCAAACATTATAAATTACACATCACATGCTAATTCTTAGTTCTATTATGGTCATAGATGACACCAAAAGGAAAGCATTCATAAGGAGGATTATCCCAATCGAGGAAAAAATAGCCAAGAACTGGAAGGGACCAAGAATAACCCCAGGAGTAGGTAGTTGAAACCTATGTAATGGGACCTCTTTGAAAGGAGCTCGAAGTGAAGTTTGTCAAAAAAATTTTCAAAGTGGCCATGACTAAATAATCCCACTGAGATAAGGCATGTGGGCCAAGCCTAAACCTTGAGGTCACCTTGAATGAGCCTTGCCTTAAGAAAATTGCATCCAAGGAGGTTAAAAATCCATGCTTTAGGAGTTGAACTTTGAAACCTTCTTGGAGTTTACTCCTTTAAAGGTTAAGATGTAACTTCAGAACTCTCCCATGTGATCCATCATCACTTTCAGTGAGGAGTGATACATGGGAGAGACATATCTCTTCTAGAGTAACAAGTAGGTTGATGCCATAGTCAAAATTAATGATTTAATTGTGTCCTACTTGATGAAAGCAATCTCTGAGGCCCTTGGGTTACTTGAAATTGGGGCTACTCTAGCTAAATTCTGACATAGGTAGATCCAAGCATCAAGAAAGAATGGACACAATAGTGCTATGGAGTGGACTACAAGGAGTTTGGTGTGCTCACAATGGTGGAATGTGCCTATTTCAAAATTGTATCCTTTTACCTCAATCCAACAATGAGGTCCAACAAGGTCACAACCTTCTTTGCCTATGCATGCACTACTCTAAGCAGAAGATTCCCCATTAACCTTCTATAGTTAATCTATCTAGAGATAGAAAAATGCTTTAAGAGGAGTGAATGTGGAAGAAGGCACTCCCCTTTCCATGCCTTATCAAAAAATTATGCAAAAGGGAAGCCATAGTGTGCTACATCAATGATGTAGTTTGTCGTGCTCTAACTGCTTCCTAGGCAAAGATGATGAAGGACTAAGTGCTTATAAAGGTGTTCCAGGAAGATGAGCAGCAACCACCACCTCCACCACCCACTCATGAAACAATACCAAAGTCTCGTGTTACCATGGAGCACATGCATGAACTCCATGAGCAGCTACTACAACAACAATAGTAGTAAGTAGGAACAAGTGATGGTGATTCATCTATGTACCAACTAACGATGAGCTACCTTAATGAAGTGACTTAAACCATAAGCCAATTGGAGGGTGGGATGCCAATAGTTTTTACCCAACGAATGTAGCTGCCCACAAGGTTCAATCCAAACGTCTGAGAGGTAATGGTATCCATCTTGTAGTAGTAGAAATTCCCAAAAATCTTTGGAAATGTTGCTACCTTTTTGGTGCATTTGGTGGAGGGATAGGAGGCAATTGTCTTGGTGATGTAGCACCAAGGACAAGAGACAGTAGCTGAAGTGGTTGTTAATAAATTCGCTAAAGTACTCAATGCATCTACAATGTTTGTACCAGATATTTCTACACTTAGAGATGTGCAGACATCTGTAGGCACTGTTAGTGGAAGATCAAGTGTAGCCCACCATGGGGAATTATTGGAAAAATTGGATGGAAAGGAACAATTGATTCTAGATGTCTTTGACCTTTCAAATACCATCACTACTACCCAATCGGAGATACTCGATGCAAGGAATAAATCCATTATCATGGAGGGGCAACTTGAAATAGCCAAAGTAGAAAACCAATGCTTGGTTGTGAAGGTTGTCAAACTAAAAGCCTACCTCATGGATCCCACTATAATCAGCCAAGCAATCACGTGGGATAAATATTTCTACTAGCTTTAAGCCAAACTCAAAGAGGCTGAGTATGTAAAGATGTTAGTAGTCTTTAACTAGTCCTTGGCCAATGCCACAATGCACAACCTCTAGAAGGACTTGATCTAGACTTGTTAAGAGAATGAAGCTCTGGCCATAGAAAATCATCGCCTACAAAATTTTTATGCTCTAAAGCAATACATGTCTAAATTCATCCATCAATAGTAGGATAGCTTTCTTGGGTGAACATTGAACTAAGGAGGCTAGTAGTAGAAAACAAAAATCTCTCGATGGAGGAGGTTTGTGCCTTGCACTAGAAGTTTATAATAGAAATTATTGCCTATAAAAATGAGGCCCTTAAGTTTGAAAGGGTAAAAAATTATTATAGGGGCTAGGTTGGCTTGTAGAAATAAATTAATGATAAACATATCCAATTGGAAAAGGCAAAAGTTAATGAGGCCCTCTAGTAGCTCCAGTAAGGAGGTGATGTATCGTAGCCTATCTTTGATGGGTTGAATGAGTAAAAAAAAGTAGAAATTCACATAAAGGAGTTGTAGATCAAGGAAATGACTAAATAGATGAAGCTCACCAATGTTTGGTATGCAAACCTAGCAATGTTAACTCTTAGAAGGCTATGGTTAGAGTTGGAAAAGAAAGTAACTAGCTCATACTTGTTGTACGATGCAAATTTCAAACATCACAAAGAGACTAAGCAAAAGCTCAAGGTTCTCAAAGTGAATTTCACTTATTAAAGATCAATTTCTAAGAACTTGGCCAAGAGGACAAATGACTACCAGAAGCTACAGAATGCACTCAGGGTGTTCAACATTGAACACAAATAGTTTGCTACTTGGTTTATCAATGTGAAAGAGCTATTTCCTACAATGTCATGTCCATGGGATACTTCCATTTTGACCTACATTGCATGTGCCAGAAGTAGGAGAAGGTTATTCAGAACCTCAAGAGCCTACATTGCTTGGGACCATTTTATTTTCCTCCTTATCTTCATGCTGTTAGAGGATTTGTGTTGTCATTTTTTTCATGGTGTTCAATTTTGTTGCCCAAAACATCAATTTTTTTAATGATTGGAAATCCTTACACTTGGGCACTTAGTTTTTGTTGTGTCAGTTTGTTTGTCTATAATTAGTCAATAATCCCATATCTTCCTAAAATTTTGGAAAGAACTTGTTCCTCATTTTGTTCACTCAAGGATGAGTTTTCATTCAATCATGGGGGTATGATGAAGTGTGAGTCATTGGGCTGTGTCAACAAGATGTCATCGATGCAACCTTGTCAATAGGATCCCATTGTTGTGATCCCGTTGACATAGGGTTTACCTTGTTGACATGTACTTGTTAATGTGACATCCTATCATCGCCTATAAATGTGCACCTACCCATCACATTTATGACATCTTTCCATTAGTTTTAGCAAAGCTCTTGCAATTTTTCCTTTCAAAAGTTAGAATATTTTTTGAGTGCCTGTAGTAGAAGTCAAAGAAGTATACAGATCTTTATTCGAACACTAATGCACCTGACCACCTCAGTGTAAACAACAATAAAGACAAGCTTTTCTGATCAAACCTTGTAGCACTTCAAATAGCTTAATGTTTCCTTATGTATTTATTGTCAATGCACTTTACTTTAATGAATTCTAATTAAGTAATTAATATCGATTAAATAACAAAAATAAGTACAATTGCTTTGAGGATATGTTAACTCCTAATAATCCCAATAATGCCTAATGCTTGATAACCCAATAGTGTTGCAATATGTTCAAGATGTGTACAGAAATTGGGAATGGATTCTTATCTTAGGATTAGTTAAGTGTTAGCTAGTTGTTAGATTAAATAGATTTATTAAACATTTATTATTCTATTTTCAGCACTTAGGCGATTAAATGATAAAACATAAAATGATAAAAACTAGATTCCTTAGTTACACTTAACCATACACTTTAACCTCACAAGTGGAACTGAGAAGACAACGATCACAATTGTTAAGGTTCACCTCCTAAACCTAGTGTACTTAGAGAGCTAAAGTCTATAGAATTTGATCAAATCGCTTAGTGAATGCTATTGATTCGTATGGTTGGGCATAGGATATACTTGCTACTAATCACTCTTTTAGTTTATTTTCATAATCTAGCACTTAAAACTGTATGCCTGTACTGTGGTGTTGAGTGATTGTATGGTGTCTTTATTCAAGAGAATTGTACTTGGACATAGTTCATGACTAGCAATAAATATTGAGATTGCTTATTATCATTGCAACATCCACTTAGTTTTCTTTCTATTTACTTAGAATAATTGTTCCTATTTTCCTAGTTAATCATTTACTTTACAAGCACTTTATTTTACATTTTGAAAGTAAGTGGTATGGATACGACTAGTTTTGAGTGCTACGTGTAGTTATTTGGTAACCCAATAGTGGCGTTGCTTAATTCGCTTAGTAGTAATACCACTTAGTAATCCCAGTGATGACTACATGAGGCTAAGGCATGTATAGTAGACCAGGATTGGATATCCATCACATTAGGCTAAGATAGATTTACTTTCTTGTAATTAATTAGACTTAGAATTAGAAACTATTTTCATCTCATTATGTTTGCTAGGAGTAAGAATGGCCTAACAACATCAGATATCATATACCTCATGATGAGCTAAACCATACAAATAGACTTCATTAGCTCCACATGGGAAGACAATGGTCTCAAACTTAAACCAATTACTAAGCATAATTACATTGTCTTATCCATGGATTACGATCTAGTCATGCATGAACACTTGTGACTTGTATGGTTTGGTGTTGGATTACTCCACTGCTCATCACCTTTCTTGCAATCTAATCATGCTATGAACAAATACCAATGTTTCAACTCTTTTTGAAGTAAAACTATTTCTTTTTATATGATGAATTAAAGAATATGTTAACCAATTTCTTTTAGTAGAAGAAGAATATGCAATTTACATAAATAATAAGCATAGGAATGAAATTTTGTATTGTGAAAAGATTTATTTTATAAATCATTCAAAACTTCATAAATAAACAAACTAATTTGAAGCTTCAGACCTGATAGCCTACTAATCATGATGTTTAAAGAATACATAATGACATAAATAATCATTATTTTAAGTTTTCAAACATCACATTACATAAATTTATTGAGGAAATTAATGCATATTTATATTTCGTATACGTTTAATGAAAAACTAATATTATTACTAGAGAACAAAGCTTCACTGCTAAAGTTTGAAGTCTAGGAGTATCTCTAATGAGCAATGAGTATACTTTACACCCAACCATACAAAACACAAGTGTGTGCTAGTGATCTAGTCAAATTTTGTAGACTTAGTTCCTAAGTTCACCCATAGTTCTAGACTGTGAATAAAGGGATTATGTGATCCTTGTCTTCCTAACTCACACTTGTGCTATCTATGTGTATGCTTAAATGTGAATTAAGGCTTATGATACTTACTTTTATTGGTATTTGTTATATATTTTCTTTTAATAACTAAATGAGTAAATGAAGGCTTAATACTTAACTATTCAATTAATTAGCTATTCTAAGGACTAACTATCCTAACATAAGTAGCTGCTCCCACTTTCCATACACATCTCAAACTCATATTACATGATTGCATTACCAAATGGTTATTATTGGGCATTACCAAATGACTGCTACTAGACTTACCAAGTGTAACACGTTATGCTTGAAGTGGTCATACTTATGTGTTTACAATTAAGTGCATGAATTAGTTAGGAATATGAAAGTAAAATAGATTTAAAGTAGAGTGAAACTAAGAGAGATTAAACTAATCCAAGTGCTACAATGAATATAAAAAATCTCATCTTTATTACTGTTTATACTAATATGTTTAAGTACATGATGCTTAAATAAAGACCTATACAATCTCTCGAATTCACATTGTAGCCACTCAGAGGAAAATATTCTAACTTTAGAGAAATCAAACTGCAAGAGCTTCACTACGCTATGGCCTTAAAGTACCATAAATGTAGTTTATGCATGCATTTATAGAGGCTTTTCCTACATTAGTGTTGATGCATCTGCATCGACATGGATACATTAATGGAGCTGCATTAATGCATGTCCATTGATGCAACTTGTATACATGATGCCTCATCAGAGCCCCATGATTGATTGAAAACTTATCCTCAAGTGAACAAAAGTAGTCTCAATAATTTTAAAAAATTTGGGGAAGTATGAAATTTATTAACTTAGAAAAAATAGACTAATTAACTAATAAACTCTGAGTGTTAGATTGTACAAGATTAAAAAATTGGTGTCCATGACAACAAAATTGGACACTTTTACAAAATTCTAGCAGGTACACTTGAGTTGTCGAAGACAAGGTGAATAGTCAAATAGTGCCTGGAGGTAGAGGCTCTTGTGATGCTAAAGGTCCTATGCCAAGTTCCAACACTTGTGGTGATGGAGGTGGCTAAGGCTAACTTGCTACTATTGGAGGAAGTCTAAAAGCATCTAATAGTACTTTCATCTTATCTTCCTTACTTTGTGGGTTGTATGCAGTCCATGCAGTTCATTGATATGGGTTGGTGCAGGGATATTCCATGAGCATGGCATTGTAGGGAACAATTCCTTAGCATTAACAAACCATGTTACAAATTTTTTGTGTTCAATATTGAACATCTTTACTAGGTTCTATAACTCATGGTATTCATTCATCCTTATGGCCAAGTTTTCAACACTAGATTTTTGGTTAGTGAATCTACTCCTACAAACTTCAAGCTCAGCATTGGTTGTCTTGAATTATTGCTTGGTGTCTTTGTGATGCTTGAATTTTGCCTATTACAAGAGGTAGGAGCTAGCCACTTGCTTCTTTAATTTAGTCCTTAGCCTCCCTACCATCAACATAGCCAAGTTTATATAACAAAGGTTGGTAAGCTCCATGTACTACATCATCTTATTGATTTACAACTCCTTTAGGTAGATTTATACCTTTTTATATGCATTTAAGCCATCAAAGATTGGCTACCACACATTACCTCTTTATTGGAGTTGCTAGAGGACCTCATTCATCTTAATCTTAGCTAATTAAATTTTCTTTTCATTCATCTTTTTGAAGAGTCAACCTAGTCCCTGTAATGATTTTTGACTTGTTTGAATTTTAGGGCCTCATTCTTTCAAGAAACTATCTTGATGGTTGTTTTCTGACAAAGTGCTTAGACTTCCTCGATCAGGAGATTCCTATTCTCTACTACTAACCTACTTAGATCAAGATTCACCCTGGCTAGTTACTCCTACTATTGTAAAACAAATTTGACCATTTGGTCCTTTAGTTTTTTGACATTTCACAAGTAATGAACATCCTTAGTAAGGATCAAGTTCTCTTTGTGGACTTATAATAAGTCCTTATCAATATTGAAGGCCATGAATTTCAACAAGGATGAATCAAAGACCATCACCTCCTTTGCATTCTAAACCTCCCTTATTCTATGTTAAATTTTTTGAAAAGCTTCATCCCTTGTGATTTTTAAGTTGAGAATGATGAGGCTGGAGAGATGGACCCACAACTCCACAACCTTAATAGCCAACTATTGGTTCTCTATGATGGATACATTTAGTTAGGTGTTGGTGATGAGGAGTTTGGCCTTCCTCTCTAATAGCTCTGATTAGGTAATAGTGATTTCATCTATAAGATTAAAGATATTTAGAAGTGGTTGCCCAGATCCCACTAATTATTCTAACACTTCTTCATATTAGGTAGCACTCAACTAACCACTTCTTGCTCCTAAGAATGTCTAAATATCCATAATCACAACTATGTCTAACATGGATGCCATAGGAGCATTTAGTGCCTTTGCAACTCTATTGGCAACCACTTCCATCACTATCTCTTGTCCTTAGTGTTGCATCACCAAAATAGTCATCCCCTTGCCTTTCTCCAAGTAGACTAAGAAAGCTGTGACATTTCCAGAAATTTCAAGAAATACTTGTCCAATGATGGACATGGTAACTTCTTAAGTGCTAGGATTTTTTCTCATGGATGCTTGATTTCTTTGTGCTGAGAATAGTAGGATAGTTTCCTCCAACCAACTGATGGTCCTTGTGACCTCATTGAGATGGCTTAAGACTCGATAGCAAGCTGATGGTTCCCCACCACCTATTGAGCCCTATTGCTACTGTAGTTACTGCTTATGGAGTTTCCAGAGCCTTTATATAGCTACCAATGCCTTTGGTATGGTTTTTCCTATAAGTGGTATTGGTGACCTCTCCTCTTCCTACAACTTGGCTATTACCTTATGCTTCATCATCTCTTGCCAAGATGCAACAGAAGCATGATGAACTATAACATTGACATAGTGCACTATGCCTTACCTTTTGCAAAATTTTCTAATTAAATATAAGAAGGGAAGTGCCTTCATTCCTTTTTCATTCTCTTTAAAGCACTTCTCTATCTTTAGATAGATGCGCTATGGAAGGTTCATAGGAAAGTTTCCACTTAGAGCAGTGCACACATCGGTGGAGAAGGCTATGACCTTGCTTAGCCTCATTGTGAGTTTAGGTGATAGGCCATGATTTTGAAATAAATACACTTTGCCTTTATGAGTGCATCATACTTCTTATGGTCCACTCCATAGTAATGTTAGATCCACTCTTTCTTAACTTTTGGATCTGCTTGGGTTGATAATTCTACTAATGTTTCCCTAGTGTTAGGCAAATCAAGGACCTTTGTAGTTGTCTCAACTAAGTAGGAGATTGTGATAGGTTTGATTTTGACATACATGTCTCCTTGCCAATTGTTATATAATGGGTAGGTCTTTTCCATGTACCATTCTCCACTAGAGGAAAGAATAGGCCACATGGGAGAGCCCTGTAATTACCTACAAGCTTCCTTCGGTGCCAACTCCAAGAATGATCCAAAGTTTAATTCTTAGAGAATCAAACTCTGAATCTCCTTAGTTCTAATCTTCTCAAGGTTGGCCTCCATTCATTTAAATTCAAGGTTAGGCCTTAGCCTCAAAGCTTCATCCTACCTAATTTGACGAATCTCTGTAGTAGGAATCTATCAGATAGATTCCACCTCGAGCTCTTCTCCAAGAGGTCTTGTCACATGCACTACTTCAACCACTTGTTCTTGGGGCTACTATGGTTGTTTCTATTGGTTCTTTCCTCTTTGTGGCTACTTCTTCCTAGGCTAGGAAGGTCCTCCTACTGGTGCTCCTCTCTTTGATGCCATTTGTGATTACAAACATAACCAAGGATTAGTATTTCTAGTTAATAACCCTTGATTATTTTGATACCTTTTTATTAGATCAAGTTACACTTAGGTTTATTATTTTAATGGATAAACCTTGGAGAGTTAGAAAAATTTCAATTTTTTTTCATAAACCAAAGATTTATGGTCCCCATGACATACAACTTACCTCCAGTAGTGAGAGGATTGAAGAAAAAGATGAATCAGGTGAACGATTTGAAAGTTAGAGGGCTTGGAAGGTTTTTCGGCTTTGAAAAATGCAAAAAGTACTCTCTTGTTTGGAAGCAAATGGTGAAAATTTGGTTAAGTGTAATGCATATATATACTATTTTTCTTTTATTTCAATGGGGATGCATCGACACATTGGGCTGTGTCGACGTAGCTATGTAAGACAATTTTTCACATTAAGAAAACAAAGGATTTTGGAAGAGTTTGGAAATGAAATAAGAGCCCAAAGGAAGCCAAAAAAGCATAGAAGGATTGTAAAACATGGAAGAGCAATTAAATTTGTTGGAAAAGAAGGTTTAATTGAAGTTGAATGAAATATGGATGTCAAAATGGTGCAAAACTAGATGTGCAAAAGATGAAATGACCGAATTGATTGCAAAAATGACTAAGGAATAGGAAATTTAACTTAAAAAGAATAAGGGGTATGCAAGTGGGTCCTCTCTAAAGTAGGCTCATCCATTAATGTTGTTGGATGCCCTCATACCAAAAAGTTTGTAGACATCAAGAATGATTAATAATTGTAGGAAGTTAAAAATTGAATCCATGTAAGAAGTCACTGGAGGATTATGACATACCAAAATAGATACATTAATTGATCATGATAGGAGATAATGAGGTGGTTGATGATGAGAGTAGAGGGATGGGAGAGAGAGATTGAGAAGAGAGTCTTGCATCCTAATCACATGAAGTCCTTGTGGAATTTATGATTAAGATGATCTAATACCATCCCATCCTTAGTTGGAACCAAGTCCATCCACATTTAGTGAGTTAGCATTACCATGGTTTGATCATTCAACCAATAAGAGTTCATGACCACCCCCAAAGGACAACCATCACTCGAAGTAGAGAAGAAAAGAGAAGTAAGAAGATAGGAAGGACCTTAGTTAGAGGGTGCCTTTAGGCATGGGAACATATCTTTCTAGCCCCATAACTAGTCCTTGTAGTCCATTATTATGTTTAAGGGATATGATTTGAATTCCCATGTTGCTTTTTTAATTCATGGGAATCACACCATGCAAAGACATGCTTCTTGTTATGGTTGACAGTAGGAGTGATGAGAGACCAACGAGAATACTCATAAAACTTAAGAAGAAAGTTGGGTATAGAAAGTGATAAATTTCCTTGAAGCCACATCCTTATTCATCCCCCTTGATTTATTTTGAGTTTGTTAAGTATCAATATCATTGATTCTTTTCCAGTTGTGATTATGGAAGGACCTCATGCTTCTAAGATGAAGAACCTCATAGAGTTGAGTGGAATGGGTGGATGATGTAGACTCATTACTTGACAACATAAAAATCTTAATGCTTAATTAATCAAGGATATAATCCCAAGATAAAATCTAATCATTGAATAATCAATTCAAACATTAAATACAATAGTAAATGAACTTCTAGTAGTAGTAGCAATTATGACAAAAACTCAAGATTCCTGATGAACAATTAAGAAAATAACATGTCAAAGAATATAAACAAGGCACAATATATAAAATAAGTTGAAAATATTCATGAAAAGTGAAAATGTATAAAGAATAGTGTAAAACAAAAATTTGAAAAATTGGGTAGCCTACACAAAATCTTAACATGGGTGGTGATCTCCCCCACGTCGGAGTTAGAAGGAGGAGATTCAAAAGATAGAACGTGCTTGTCCATCGGTTGAGGTGTCCATGTTACTGGTTATCCTTGGTTCTAGGAAAGGTTTTACTTACTGAGTGTTGATTAGTAACTGCTTATTTGGGCTACAAGGATGGTAAATCATCATGGCCCAAAAAAAAAGTTTCATAAATAATAGTAACAAATTTCATGCAAAATTTTGTTTATTATGGTACATGCATGGGGTTCTAGTAAAGGACCTTATCACCTAGTTGGGATTTAACTTTTCTTATGTGTGAGTCATGGCATTGTTTGACATGTGTCTTGTGTACCTCATTCATGGATAGGGCTACATGTTGGTTTTCATCTAATACATTTAATGTCATTAATCGTTGCTTTTGTGCTAGACTTAAATTGAGGTCAAGTTCACAAGCCATTGAAAGTGTACAAAGCTCAGTTTGAATTGGAAGAGTTGGTAATTTTTCGTAATTAATTCATAAGGGGAATAGCCAATAAGAAGTTTCCAAGTGGATTGATCGGCCCATAGAGCATTGTTTAGTTTTTTGCTCTAGTATTTCTTATATTTACTAACTATGTAGGTTATTATTCTAGTTATTTCTTTATTGGTAACTTTGGCTTGACCATTAGCTTGGGGGTGATATGAAGTTGTTAATTTATGCTCTACCCCTAAGCATTGCATTAATTTTCAAAATGTAGCATCTATGAAATGAGTTCTGTTGTAAGAAATAAGTGCTCTTGATGTGCCAAACATATTTACCACATGTTGTTGTACAAACCATGCCATTATAGAGGATGAATAGTTGGTGATAGTGGTAGCTTTAGCCCATTTAGTGTAGTAGTCAACTACTACAATGATGTATGTCTTTCTAGTGGACATGGGGTTGATGGATCCCATGAAGTCAATGCCCAAAGATCAAAAGGCTCCAATGGTTGGATCCCCTATTGGAATCCTTCCATTCATAAAATCATCATTTGATCTCATTGGAAATGTTCACATCAATAGGAGAAATGATGGGTGTCCTTGAAGATTTTTGGTTAGTAATATCCTACCATGAGGATTTTTAGGATCTTTCTCCTTCCTGCATAATGGCCCCCAGAAGGGCCTTCATAGGCATCCTAGAGGATTCCTAGTTTATCAATATTTAGTACACTCCATCATACTAAGCCATTAGCACAAAACTTGTAAATGTTACCTTGAATTTCCATGTAGTGTTTAAGTTGGTAAAGAAAATGTTATCTCTTTCAGTTGTTCCATTCTTGCAACATCTCCTAAGTGAGTACAGAGGAGAGGAATTCATTGTATCAATTAGGATCTTCAAGACTTTTCATTTAAATAGCTTTAGTAAAGAGAAGTTCATATGGTAATTGGTTAGATAAATACCCCTCATTCTCTTTTTTTGTCCCATCATAACTGAGACAAGTGTTTGACAACCATATTCTTAGTTTCCATTCTATCCACCATAGTGAGGTCGAACTCCTGAAGGATTACTAGCCACCATATGACATGGGGACTCATCATTGACTTGTTCATGAAGAACCAAATGGTACTATGATTTGTGTGCACAAAACTTGATATTTAAGCACATAGTGCCTAAATTTTTCTAAAGCATACGCCATTGCCATGAGCTCCTTATCCATGATGGTGTAGTTCAATTGCGTTTCCACAATGTTTCTACTTGTACAATGAATGTATTAAAAATGTTTCTAATCATATAATTATATAATAATAGTTCCCAAAGCATAATTGAATGCATCTTTCATGATGTGGAAAGGTCTAAACCAATCAAGAGCATGTAGAATTGGAGTTTCCACTACCTTCTATTTTAACTTATGGAATGTTGACTTGCATTTCTTTGTCTAGTTAAAAGGTGCATCCTTTTTGGTTAGCTCAACAAATGGATTAGTAATTTTTGAGAAGTTCTCAATGAAGTGCTAATAATAACATGACCAAGAAATGACTATACATCTTTCACCATTTTAGATTTCTTGGTGATTTCTTGGATGATTCATACTTTTTCTAGGTTCACGTCAATCCATTTTTCCAAAATTATATGCCCCAATATAATGTCTTCTTGGATCATGAGATGACTTTTCTACCAATTGAGCTTTAAGTTAGTCTCCAACATCATTGAAGCACTTGCTCAAGGTAGTCCAAGCTTGCTAAAATTTGGTGCAATAGGTAGAGAAGTTGTTCATGAAGACTTCTACCTCATTACCAATTTGTTGTTGGAAGATGTTGAGAACCAAGTGTTGAAAGGTAGCAAGGACATTACATAGGCCAAAGGGCATCTTTCTATATGCAAAAGTCTCTTAGGGACTTGTGAATGTAGTTTTGGCCTAGTCCTCAAGTGTAATCTAGATTTGCTTATATCCACTATAACCATCTAGAAAACTGTAATAGTAATGCCCTACTTTAGTGTCCAAAACTTGATTAGAAAATGGTAATAAAAAATGATCCTTGAAGGTTGCTATGTTCAATAACCAAAAATCCCTGCAAACTCTCCATTTTTCTCCTTTCTTAAATAAAATAATGAGTGGGCTACCCTAGTTTCTATCTACAATTGGATATATGAACCTGGCCTTGAGGAGTTGTTCAACCTCCTTCTTAACAACCTACTTCAATTTGGAATTTAATCTTCTCTACGACTACTTCGGCTTGATGGAGGAGTCTGTATAGATGCGATGTTAGCATATCTACGAATCTATTCCTATCAGTTCATGATATGATGAAGCAAAGACAACTGGTCATTTATTCATCATCTTTAATAGCTTCTATTTTTGTTTTGGAGCAAGTTTGGCATTGATGATTACCAGCTTGTCATTGTTAAGAAAAGCATATTCCATAGTTGTTATTTCCTTTAGTTCAAGGGGCTCTTATTTGAAGTAATCAAGGATCTCCAACTCTCCCCATTTCATTTCACTTTGTGTGTCAGAGAGTTGGAAATGGAGTTTGTCCATCTCACCCATGTTCTCTACATAGGCACTTGTGAGGCTCTCTGATGATTCCATGCACATTGTGAACTCAGCTTGATGATCTTTTCTTAGCCACTGGGTACCTTCTTGATTTGTGGCTACTACATATAAGCACTTCTAAATAACTATTATTTCAACACATTGATTGCATGCTTGGATTGATGTATCTTTGATCGTCCATAGTTTCTACACATAATGACACCTTGTGTCATTGTATGCAATGCATAGGACCCTCTTATTTTCTACCTTGCCAAATTCATTTTCCTTGGAGATTTCTAAGAAAAGGTCTTAGATCTTCATCTTGGCATTGATCGTACTTAGCCATGCCCTTCCCATAATGATAAGGAAGTCCCCCTTACAATTTTCCACATGAACTATAAGGAAATCCACAAGGTAGTACTATCCATAAATGGTAGTCACAATGTCCTCCACTAGCCTTAGAGGAATAGTGATGGACTAATCTACTAGCTCAAGTCTGATATTGCTGTTCTTCAGAGGAGGTAGGTTCTAGGTCTCATACATTTCTTGGGAGATTAAGTTCATCCCGAAACCTAAATCCAAGAGAGCTTTACATGGTTCATTCCTTGTAATTTGTAAATAAATGAGGGGACTCCCAAGATTAGATTGTTTTCTGGAAAGGTGATCAACCTTTATCAAATCCATGACAACATGGATCAACATAACAGTATGGACATTAGAGGTCTTTTTCTTTAAAGGTTGCTTGATGGTACTTTTAGAGGTAGAGATGGAAGGGTTAATAGTTACAAGTGCTTGTGAGAGTTTTGTGGGGTTGTTGGTTCTAAAGAATGGTCTTTTATGAGGCTTTGGTTCAAAACTACTCAGATGGATATTTGGCTATAAATTCAATGTCCTCATGACATTTCTAGATTGTGACTATGGTAGAATTTTACCTTTCATGGATGGAGTAGGTAGTAAGGTTTTGGCACATTTTGGCCATTTCATGGAACAAGTTGGCATGATAAAATTGATTAAAGGTTTTTGGAAAGAAAAACGAAGAAAGCCCTAGGTAAATCTAGAGCAAAGATTTTAGGCTGTTAGAACCCTAAACCACAATTATCATTTGCTCCTGGAAACTGCAAAAGAAAAATAAGATCTCCTTCAATAATCCGCAGTATACAGAGAGTGGAGCCTTTGCATAAAAGGGCAAAAACGCAATAGGGTTTCTAGCTCGTATTTGACAAAGCACCAGGGCATGGTAGAGAAATAAACTCCAAGAAAAATGTAGTGCGTAACCGCAGTTGATGGAAATCTTAAATCATGGTAGACAAGGGCATCCTGCCAAGAATCTGGTCCTAGAAATTCAGTGAACGTAGAGCACACATGGAGGTCTCGTAGTGAATCGGCATTTACAGCTACATTCTGCAAGAAAACATTAATCGTGTCTCCAGTCTTTCCAAAAATGCAAACAAGATCATTCATGGCCTGCAACTTGAGTAAACCTCTATGGTTGGAAATTACGATAGCATTGCTATGTGCAGCCATTTTCATTGGATGCAAAAAATAGAAATCATAGATACTCCAGTAGCACGTAGTATGGGAAAAATTTGGTCATGAACCAGAAAGAAGAGAAGGAGAATGAGCCTATTGGCTGCATTTCCACCTACGATTCCATAAAAGAAGTATATTCCCATTACCTTTGCAGGCTCCCACGATGCTTTCGAATCCTGCGAGTATTATTTCTCATAAAAGAAACACCAACTACTAGTGGTTAGTTTGGAAAGCTATCGATATGCAGCGCCGAGATAGACCCAACAACAGATTCGGATAAGATTTTGTATGGCGGAAAGAGTGAGAGAGCAGTGAAAGGTGGTGATGGATAAGGGTTACAACAACCACAGTTTTTTATGAAACGCATGGCACATGGTGGTAGCAACTCGACGTAGAACACCACATGGCAACATTACCAAACGCAACGGCAGGGCCTTGTTTTGCGGTGGCAGTTGATATATATGGTTCTAGCTGAGATCGGCACAGGGTGGAATAATTTGAGTGATGATACATCAAAATGACACCGGGTTATGGCAGAGTTCCATAAGCCCATATTTTAGCAGGAATTATTTCATCAAATTTTTTGAATCAATACGAAGGGTCCCACCGTTTATGTCGGAATTGTTATTGGATATAATTGCTATTGCATAGCATTTCATTTTAATGCATTTTGCAAGTTCAAATCCTTCAACTTGTAGATGATTTGGACAAACAGAGGTTGGTGGCAGACAAGCAGCAAATCATGGGTCCCAAGCATAAAAAGGATGGACAAATATTACACACATACATATATATTTATATATCAACCCATTCATGTATGCATCAACTCCATGGTTACTATCTCTATTACTATGATTTAAATAACAATAAAATATTTTATGATTTAAAAAAGAAAAGAAAGTTATGGGACAACTATTCAAAGTCCCATATGAATTGAACACTTGTCAATTATGATCATGGTGGTTGCAACTACAAGATATTCATCACCTATAAACATTTAACCCTATGGTGAATATAGCCACTAGATACTTGGCTTCATTTTAAATTTCCTATAAATGTTGTAATTTCATGACAATTGTAGCCTCTCAATTGAAATTGTGGTTATAACCACTACAAAGGCCACTTGTCAACTACAACTTTTTTATATCCATGGTGACCACTTGACAACTGAATGGGCCACTTGGCAACTAAATGGGATACTTGTCAACTATAGCTTTTTTATTCTATGGTGGTTATAACCACCCATAATGTTTGTAACTTACCTCACCTTCTCATGATGATTGTAACTACCTTGAGGTTACTATAAAAGGGCTTTAAGGGTAGGCAGGAGGAGGGGGATCTCACTCTGGGTCTTGGTGGCTGGGGAGGGGGAGAAGAGCATTTGTAAAGAAGACATTGTGAAAGATTACTTGTAAGATGACTTGTTAAAGACAACATTTCAGCTTCTTTGTCATAGTCCTGTGAGTTATGCTTATTTTTTTTATTCTGTTTAAATTGTTTAGCTAGTGGTTTAGATAGTATCATGCTTGGCAAGTAATTTTGGGATTTTTAGATTTCTCTTATTGTTCTTGTTGCATGATAGAAAATTTCTATTAAAATTTTTCCATAGAAGAGCTTGTGTTTGAAAGCCTTAAGAGCATTTTAGTAGTGAATTTTATTATTGTGCAATGTATGAGAACCGCTATTGAGATTGTTGTAAGAAAGCCTTTGCATGTAGTCAAGTTGTTGAACGATTCAATAGTCAAGAGGGTTCAAAAAATTNGATGGTTGTGAGATTTGCCAATATGAACATCCTAAGGGTGGTTGCCTACTGCTATCACATGTATAGGAGTTTGTGATGTATGCATTGAATTCCAAATTTATAACATGGCAAGCACCTAGGTGGTTGCTTTACCTAGAAGGCAACGATAGGTAGCAGTTCCACCAACCAACATATTATTCAAGTGGAGTACCTCATCAACCTAAGGAGCAATATCAATAGTGGCAACATCCACAGTCATGGGGGATGCCACCACCATGACAACAATATCCTTATAGATAACCAGATCCCTATGGATATTATGTCCAACAACCTGCATCCCCTCATGATTCATCAAATCATACTTCCTTTACTCACCATTACTATCCTCTATAATATTATAGAGCACCTTCCCCAAGGGAAAAGTCTCCTTTTTCCTTTCATCCTCCACAACATTCATCAAATCCTACACCACAAATAGCTACACTCTTATGTTGGCGACCANGATCGCGTCCCAATTGGTCGCCAACATAAGAGTGTAGCTATTTGTGGTGTAGGATTTGATGAATGTTGTGGAGGATGAAAGGAAAAAGGAGACTTTTCCCTTGGGGAAGGTGCTCTATAATATTATAGAGGATAGTAATGGTGAGTAAAGGAAGTGTGATTTGATGAATCATGAGGGGATGCAGGTTGTTGGACATAATATCCATAGGGATCTGGTTATCTATAAGGATATTGTTGTCATGGTGGTGGCATCCCCCACGACTGTGGATGTTGCCACTATTGATATTGCTCCTTAGGTTGATGAGGTACTCCACTTGAATAATATGTTGGTTGGTGGAACTGCTACCTATCGTTGCCTTCTAGGTAAAGCAACCACCTAGGTGCTTGCCATGTTATAAATTTGGAATTCAATGCATACATCACAAACTCCTATACATGTGATAGCAGTAGGCAACCACCCTTAGGATGTTCATATTGGCAAATCTCACAACCATCATCATCTATTTTAAAACCTTTAACCTCTTCAATCATTGTAGCTTCACCCTTGTTTTGATAATAATCATGTTCTATATCCTTCTTTTTTCCTTCTTTCTTGACCACTACTCCCTTGGTCTTTTCATTTCTCTACAATTTTCAAAGTTGTTTAGAACTTCTCATCTAAGAAGTCCCATATTTCATCTACCTTAGTCGATATTTTAGTGATGGATTTTTGTATAGGAAAGTTCTTCCTTTGTATCACTTCATCAAATAGTGCTTCCCCTTTTGAGTCATAGAAATGCACCTCCCTTTTGCAAATGGAGGGATCTCTATTATATTTCTCTACACTTTCATGTTTTTGTAGCTCCCTTTTTCTTTATCCACCTGGTCTATTAGCCTTCGAATCTAATGGGCCTACGTCTTAGAAAGTCTTTCTTAGGCATAAACCCTAATGATTTTCCTTGTTTCATTTCTAAGTCCATCTACAATATGGCAAAGCTATTCCCATTGGGAGTACCCATCGCCTAGGAATTAGTGCAATTAAGAGTAGTACTTGCCCATGGCCACATCCAAGGATTCACAATTTCATTATTTTCATATTTGGATATACCTCCTTAAGTTAGATACTCAAGAATATATTTGCTATTTATTATTGAAGAGCTTTAACATAGTATTCCATTGGTGAATGGATTTCATTTCTAAGGACTAGCATCAACTTTCTATTTCCTTAGTGAGTCTCCTTGGAAATAATTTCAACTTCTACCATTTATTCTCTATATTTTGCAAGGCATAGGCATCAGGAAAGGCTTGGAGATGATTTTGTGGTTTTCAATTATATTTTTCTTCAAATCTTGAGATATTATTCACATCCAACCTCTTAATCCTACTATCTTTCTAATGCCTTGTTGGAATTTTTACTACCTCTAAAATGTTAAGCATGTTTCAGGTAGCTAGTAGAGGCTCATCATATTCATGACAATCATGGTGGTCCCTTTTATGGCCATAATGTCTATGATGAATTCTGCTATGCCTTCAATCTCTGTGATGCTTCTCTTCCTCTTATGGTTGTCTTTTTCCCTAATCCTAATCATCTTGGTGGGATCTGCATTCATCTCTATCCTATTATCCATCCCCATCTCGATCTCTACTACTTCTCCTTTTGTCTTGACTCCTATTCCTTCTATCAAAATTTGATGATGAAGATGAAGAGGATGATGAGGATGAAGAAGGGGAACTAGGAGAATGATTCCTACTAGTTCCTCTCCCTCAGTCCCTACCCTGATCCTTATACTTCTCTTTGTCTTTCTTTTGATCATTATCCTTACTCTTAGATGATTGGCTAGGATTATTATCTCTTGAGGTCCCCTAGTCATAAGACCCAAGTTTTCCATAACTAAGGTTCTCTAGAGTTGACTGTAACCCTTGGTTAAGGGTCTCTAAATTGTAGAGAGAAGGAGAATTTGTGTAGTGGGAATGGCCAGATTAGAAATCCTTGCCCTCTTTGTGCTGTTACAAGAATAATTAGGTTGGAGTCCTCTTACCCTTGGAAGCCTTGCATCATGCTTCCATGTGTTGATCTTTTTTTTTGTTGGGCATCGGTGGGTTGATAGTCCTTGTAGGTGTAGTCTTGGACTTCCTATTCTAAGTTAAGTGCAACAATGCCTAGCCTAATGAAATTGTTCATTAACATGGCAGGAACAAATCGATCTAGAGGCAACACTATGTTACCTTTCATGTTCCTCTAGTGCATTTGTTCATCTTGATATAAGATGAAGGTGAAACCTTGATTATGGAGATTTGGATGAGAATAGACAACCCTTAATTGTTGGGGCTTCTTTGATGCTCCTTCTTGTTAATTGGATTCGCTAGTATGTGGTGAAGATTTTTCCTTGTAAGAAGAAGCCATATTAGTTATAAATTAAAAATAGTGTGCTTTTTGGCATTTTATTATTATTTTAATTATTTCTTTAATGGATGATAGTGGTTCATTGTATTATTTTTACAATGTCATTATATAACTTCACAGTCTTTTCCTACTTAGCACACTTGACCAAACTAAGTCCTCAACAACGATGCCAATGATGAGTAGTGAGTATACCTTATGTCCAACCATATGAATCACAAGTGTGCACCAACAATCTAATCGAATTTTGTAGACTTAGTTCCTAAGTTCACCCATAGTCCTAGATTGTGAATCAAGGGATCATGTGATTGTTGTCTTCCCAACTCACACTTGTGCTATTTATGCATATGGTTAAATGTGAGTTAAGACTTATGATATTTATTTTTGGTATTTTTTTATATATTTTCTTCTAATAACTAGATGAGTAAATGAAGGCTTAATACTTAACTATTCAACTAATTAGTTATTCTAATGACTAACTATCCTAACATAGGTGGCCACTCCCACTTTCCATACACATCCTGAACTCATATTACACTACTAGGTTATCAAATGAATATTACTAGGCATTACCAAATTATTGCTGCTGGAATTACTAAGTGTAATACATTATGCTCAAACTGGTCATACTTATGTATTTACGATTAAGTGCATGAATTAATTAGGACTATGAAAGTAAAGTGCATTGAAATTAGAGTGCAAATAAGAGAGACTAAACTAATCTAAGTGCTATAATGAATGTTAGAAATCTTATCTTTATTGTTGTTTATGCCAATGCATTTAGGTACATGATGCTTGAATAAATATTCGTATAATCTCTTAAATTCACATTGTGGGCACTTAGAGGAAAATATTCTAACTCTAGAGAAATCAAACTATAAGAGATTCACTGCATTATGGACTTAAAGTGCCATAAATGTGATTGATGCCTACATTTCTATAGGCTTCGCCTACATCAACATCGATGCATGTCACCAAGCATTGACTCATGTCCATTGACATACCCTATATACATGATGCCTCATCAATCTCCACCATGCAAACTCCATCATCCAACTAGATCTTCTTGAACTATTTCATCCATATAAAATATAACAGCTTGACATTTAGATGCTTTTTTTGATCTTTTAGTAAATTAAACCCATTCATTTCTAATTAAGCTAGCCTCACAAGATGAATATAACCATTTAACATATTCTAAGAAACTTGTTACATCAAAATCATCACAAGGCCTTGCTAGATTTTTATTTCTATGTTTTGAAGAATACCACTTAATACTTAATGCATATGCAACCATGGGCAATTGGATATTTATAGCATTCCATCTTTTTAGAATCAATGAAAGTAACTGATCACTTTCAAAATCAAGCGAGCTATCCATTTCTAAAAGCCTTCTTTTAATTTCTATTAACATATTTTCATAAATTACATAAATTTCTCCTAATGTAGGTGTATTTGTATTAGCATAATGAATGAAATCAATAATAAGTTATAGCATGCCAACAATCCTCCTACAATATAATAAATATTTATTTTTAATAAGATATAAA
The DNA here is from genome assembly GCA_015680685.1 of Gnetum montanum. Classification (NCBI taxonomy): domain Eukaryota; kingdom Viridiplantae; phylum Streptophyta; class Gnetopsida; order Gnetales; family Gnetaceae; genus Gnetum; species Gnetum montanum. The sequence continues at coordinate 311,724 of MNCI01004181.1, read as the reverse complement.
GATGTAAACAATCAAAAATAAAGAATTATAACTAAAATAAATGATTTCTTACTTCACTTATTTCCATTGGTCATATGATAAAATCTTTTCATTTTTCCATATTTGTGTTAGCTTCCTCTTAATTCTTTCATTTACTAGTTATAATGATTCTTGTATCTCTTGCATTCTCTTCAACATTATGAAATATGAAGCATACCTGTTTCATAAAATTTATAATTAGTTTAGCATTAATAAATCAATCTTTTAAAACCACACAATATAGATTTTTTAATTCTATTTTCTTATGAAGGCTTTTTTAAAGTCTTATTTTTACTACGTTCTCTGAACAAGGAATTTCAATATTGATGATTGCAAATAAAAATTTGTATGTCTCTTGCATCTATAATATGATTTTTCACCCAATCAATTTTACCAATATTGCAAAGTATATTATTTATGGAATGGACATATCAAGGAGTCTAAAATATATTTGGATGAATCATTTCTATCATTTTTCTTGCATGCCTACAAACAAGAGCTGAATTTGATTTGAATAATGTTGCTTGAACCAATAGTTGCAATTGTTGTCTCTAATAATTTGACCTGAAAATTAGCATATTTTATATGATTGAAATATTCTATAGCTTTAGGAAAAAATGATTGAAGTTGATAACTAATTATAATACTAATTAATGGATGTTGATGAATATCAATCAATCCATCCATTATAACAAAACAACTACTTTGCTACCAAAATTGTTTCCATTCCTCCAACTTTTCCATGCTAAGTTCCTACCTCTCATCAAGATGATCATTTTGAATCTTGTCTTTAGTTGGAGGGATATAAGATGGACCAGCAATATAAAAATATTAAATTTAGGAATAATTTTAAATAAAAAAATGCTAATTTAAATTTTAAAAATATTACCTGCTTCAATGGCACAACAAAATGCTTCTTTAAATGAAGAAGTACATGCAGGTTTGAAGGGTAATCCATTTGCATAGAACATTTTTGCAATACTCATATTAGCTTTTATCTTGTTTTCAACTTGAAAATTTATTTCTATTTATTTAACTACTTTTTTTTTGCTAGTTGTACAACATCTTTAGTCATGTTCCTGTTTCCTCTATTCAAACCCTTACAGTAATACTCTTTATCATAGTCCTTGTTTGGTAGTAGTAATACATAGCTTTTTGAATATCATGATATGGAAATTTACATGTCATAACACTTATTTCTATTTTATTTTCTTATATCTGAAAGAAATGATGATCTATTTCTGTACCACTTGCAATGAATTCATGGTTACATACATGATACTTTCATCTTTTGCTTCCACCTCCTCCACTCTTACAAGTATCTAATTATGTTATAAATTTGCTTTAATGGAGATTTCAAAATAAATCCACCTCTTGCAAATGGTTTTTAAATTTCTACATATAATCTAAGATATTTTCTTCTAGTGATACATTTTCCTCCAATAGAGTACTAATTTCATTCTCATTACTATCTAAGTCTTGAATAGAGTTCATCTTTATAATTTTGTAAATATTAGTGGTAAAAATTAGAAAATGATATTTCATTGCTACTATTAAGTTCACAAGAGTTGAAATGAATTGAAAAAAAAACAACAAAAAAACTACAAATAGATGTACATACCAATTATCCAAATTACCTTGACTAAGAATATCTATTCTTTCTTTTTCTATTTTATAGAGCTTTTAAGAAAATGTCTCGAGGGCATTAAAACAAAAATATTGTTCAATGCAATAAATCTAAAAATACAAAATAATAATAGAGTTAGTGAAAAATTTTGAAAATACAAAATAGTGATAAACTTAAAAATTACAAAATGGGATTTCAATGAGCACAAGAAGAAAAAATAATTATAGATGGATGTACTTAACAGCTGTTGAAAGAACCATAATCAAGAAAATCTATTCTTTATTTTGTTTTTCATAGGGGTTTAAAAAAACTATTCCTTGTGCATTAAAACTAAAATATTATCCAATGTAACACAGTTAAAAAAGAATGTAAATAAAAGTAGAAACAAAGATTAAACATTAGTGAAGCTTGGATCATAACTTGAAACTAGATAAAATCTTAGAACAGAACCTTGTTGCCATTAAAGCTTAAAAAATAATAATGCAATGTATCACAATAGTTGTTTTTTCTTCCTTCACAAATCATTTATTTTCTTGTACAACAATGTAATGCAAAATTAATATTGCAAATTGCATAACAATACCATAACCTTCAATACAAAATAATATCATAATCTATAATAACATTTAATACAAAATAATATCATAATCTATAATATGTGAAATTTGTAATATAGAAGCAATCACAACTTTCCACATAGAACAACCAATAATATCACCACTAAACTGAAGCAAGAAAATTTGCAATGGTATGGAGAGTATCAAATTCATCTCCTTACTCAAGAGCCATAATCGAGCTAAACATATGATTTCTTCAGCAACTAAATTCATAGCAATAAAATGAAACCCTTTCATTACTTAATTATCATAATCCAATCTTTTTAGCAACAAAATCTATAACAATGAAATGAAGCTTCAACAAAATTTATAACAATGAAATGGAGCTTCTGGTAAGATTTAGAAGGAGGGAAAGATAGGTAAAATTTAATGCATAATGCACATATCAAGAAAAAGGCAAGACATAATTAAATATAAATAGATAAATCAAAGAAAAGTAGGTAATAATTAAATGGAAATAAATAATACAAGGCAAAGCTAGTTAACATTTCAATGTATATGTGCAAATCGAGATAAAATTTTATTAGAAATTATGAAATTTGTACCCATTGCAGGTTTAATGCACTCCTGAATCCAATGTGAATAGTCCATCAAATTTTTCCAAGTCGCAAATCTATGACATATTGATGAGTGGCGAGGTACCCCTACACTCAACCATACGAAACGAGTGTAGCATGCGCGATCCGGTCGAACTTCGCAGACTAAATGCCTAAACGCCGCAAGGAACACTTGGGGTTAATTAATCGTTATCTTCCTAGACTTACTTCTTGTTGTCATGGTGTATGGTTAAGTAAGTCCGAGGTATATGATTTTTTTGG
>MNCI01004181.1:263829-281632 GCA_015680685.1 Gnetum montanum | reverse complement strand
AGATATTAACTATGAAAGCAATAAATAACAATAAAAATTAATAATTAAACTAGGTGAATGCTACAATGATGAAGTAATCTTAATCTTTATTTTCGGTCATGTGCATGTCTAAGTACATCACACTCGAATAAAGGATGTCGTACAATTACAATCATCACATTGCGGGCATGCACTGAGAAATAATTCTAACTCTAAGAAGGAAAAACTATAAGAGTTTGGGTAAGGGACTAAGAACTAATGCCAAAACCAAGTGTGTCGCCTCTTATTTATAGGCTCACATGGGAACTGCGATAATGCGTACTTAATATCGCTTGTGTCTTGATATCGCATACCTGATAATGAGGGTTCGATATCAGGACCCATCAGACAACAAGGGTTTGATCATAGGGGTCCGATAACAGGGGTTCAATAATAGGACCTGATAGACCATGACACCTGACAAACCATGACTCATCAATGTGGAAATTTTTGTTAATTCCAATAATTCATATTTACAAGCTAGTGAATAAAAATTTAAAAAACCTTCTTGTATTGATGTTGATGCAACTAAAATGCTTAATTCGTTCACCTTGATGATGTATATGAGTCACTACTAGCTAATTTTATATCATGATATGTGTTTATTTAAATTTTGAATTACCTTCCATATAATTGAAATTTCACTTCATAGTGAAATGATGTGATGAAAAAACATCACATTCAAGTCATTCATGTTAAGTATTATTCTTCTTTTTTTCCTACTTATTGAGCTAGGTAATGCTTCAATGGTGTAGCATGTCCTAGATAAGTTCATTTATAGATAAGTGTGTAGTATTGATCATTTGTAAGTAGACTCTAAATTTTGATATCAAATCTAAAAAATATTCTATATTTTCATGTTTTGTTGAGTTATTTAATCTTCTACTAATTTTTTAGAAAGTTAAACAAGAAAATGTTAGTCTTCTTAGTCCCATTAAGCATATGAAATCTATTTTCATACCATTTGTTCTCATAGATGTTTTTTTTTGTGGAAACCAATAATCTTAACTATAAAATAAATTGGTATTAGAAGTAGGTAAGAAGTATTATATTTAGCTAATCACATATTATAATATTTCTAATTCTTGCAACTTTTATTGCATGAAGAAAATTTGTTTAATGCTTGTGCTTATTTTTTTTAGAGAAAAGATACCAAGAAAAAAAAAACATGTTGAAGTTGAGAATAGTAAAAAACAATATGAAATTAAAGATAATAAAAATCAAGTTACTAGTAATGATAAGAATGATCAAATAACAATGAAGAAACTAGAGAAAACATAACCTTGTATGAATATTATTTTCTAAAAGAAGTCTTAATTAGTCCAAATAGACAACTTGTAAGGGAAATTTTTTCTTGTGTCATAATAATATTGTTAACTTAAAGATTAAACCTTATATTAATAAGTGGGCTAACACTAATGGCGAATCATTTGGACATAAGGTCAATTGTAATTGAAGACATAAATTATCCAACATATTATGATAGACAATTTATTGAACAATTTATGCTGTCATTTTCTATTAGAACTCCCTCTCTTACAAAAGTTGGTATTTTGTCAAAGCTTTCTATTACTACTTCGAATATTTAGGTTATTTCAAGTTCAAGCATGGATGTTAAAAGTGATACAAATGTTGGTAGGATTGAGATCATTCTCCCTACTAGCAATTAATTTCCTCTATTGAATTTACAAAGCATTATTTCAAGTATAAGTTTGTACACCTTTGTAGACATCCCTTAAATTGGAAATTTTTTTTACTTTCCATGTTATTTATCCTATTTTTTTCTTAGTGTTAAATATATGATGTACTCTATATTTTTTTAACTTATTATTTATATTATTTTTAGAGTTTTACACCTCCCTCCAACACATGATCTATTGATAGAACTTAGTTAAATTGTGAACATGTTAATGAGATGTGGCTTAAGTAGTTAGCTCATTGTTTGATAAAAAATTGCAAGCAAGAGGTTGTTAGTTTAAATCATATACACCTAATACATCAATATATTCCTCTTGATTCAAAATTTGGCTTCAAGCATAGCTTGATTTCCAGTTGACTAAGTTAACTAGCTATAACATCATTATATTCCTCTATAATTCTCTTAAGTATCATGCTAGCAATATGTCTTAGGATGTGCTTATAGTCAAATTATTTTGAGTTTCAACAACCCATAAATATGCCTCATGTATTAATTAAACTAGCAACCTCTTATTTGTATAATACTTATTGGATAGTAAACTAACTATTGTAGGATTTTTCATTATAGATAAATATAAATATCATGGAAACATATAGATATTTATAACTCAAATGCTCTCAAAAGTATAGTTGAGAACATTGTATGTTAAGATGAATTGCAAATGACCATAAGATGTTTTACACGATAAAGATTAGATGTATAAATAACTTTTGATGCATAAAAGTAGAATTATCAAACAACTCCTTTAAAATTTTGTTTTGGGAGGCTAATGTTACAAAATATTGAGCAGGAAAATTTTAGATCAAACAATGAAATCATATAGAAAATTTCTAAGAACAACAATGAAACACCAAAGAAACAAAAATGTTGAAAAAATCAAAGATAAATATTTTTCATTATTTGGTAAAGAGCTTATGTCCATGGTATTGGAGAAGTCTCCTTAGCTAAAGCATGAAGGAATAATACAAAACACCTTACTCTACAATATAGTAGTAGCACACTTGAATGCCTAGCTTTGTAATACAATATCCCACCTAGATGCCTTGATTTGTAGTATAGCAATAACTCACCTACACACCTTGATTTGCAATATAGCAGCAACACACCAGATGTTTTGAACACGACTAAACTTCCGTTACTAGCATCAACTACCCTCATACGATAATTGCTAGACCTCCCTCGCCAACCTCAATTTCCCTCATCCATGGCACCTTTTGCTTGAGCTATGCTCATGTGAAATTCAATACCATATTTTATACACCTATATACATGAGCCCTCATGATCATGAGTTCATTGAACTTGGATTATAGCACTCATTTCTCATAATGGCATGAGAGCTTTTAAATAGTGAAAGATTGTCTCATGCCAATTTCGAGTCATAATATTACAATTTACACATTAAGCCAAACTTTATTCCTAGATCTCCTTTACCAAGTCCTCCAAATTAGCTACTTAACTAATTGTAATAAATCTACAAGAAGTTCAAGGAAAATCATGTGCATATTTTGCAAATCAACACACTTGTCCTTAATAGGTGTTCCTCCATTGATGTTGTTGGCCTAAAAAATTATTATCAAACATTACTTAGCATTCTTAGTGTTGGAATCTTAGAGTGCTTGTGGGCATCCTCGTACTTCAAGATACCAAAAATCACGACTATAGCTAACTACATGGCCAACTTCACTGCAAACCTCCACTGCACCTTGTGCCACTACCTTAATTGGGCTTGCATTGTTGGTGTATGCTCACACAACATCTCACACTCTTGTCAACACTAAATATTTATGTTAGCATCCAAACACTCACTGATTAGTGCTATGTCATGGCCTTCACTAGCATTATCTAGAACACTAACATGAACACTACCTACCACAACAACCTCATCAAGTACTCGCGATGCTTCATAGCATCGTGGATGCTAACGACATCCTTCATGTGCCTCTACTTCTTGTTCAAAATTATCGTCATCACCTTCTTATGTATGGCTTCATTCTCACAATCACTACCATGATTGTTTATTTTCTTTCCCTTGCAACGTTTTGTGTAGAACTTGCTAAATAAGCAAATCCTTAACCTTGATTTCTGACAACACAATGTTATTCTTGTGGTTGAATTTGTCCACCTTGAATTTTGCATTTAAGATCCTAAATATGATCCTTTTGTACCTATCTTCCACTACCTACTTTGATATCAATTGTTACAAAATATTGCATAGGAAAAATCCTAGATTAAATAGTGAAACCACCTAAAAAATTATTGAGGACAATAATGAAACACCAAAGAAACAAAAAATGTAGAAAAAATGAGAGAGATTTTTTGTGGTTTGGCAAATTGCCTATGTCCATGGTATTGGAGAATTCTCTTTACCAAAAGCATGAAGGAATAATACAAAACACCTTACTCTACAATATAATAGTAACACACTTGAATGTCTAACTTTGCACTATAATAGTAGCCCACCTAGATGCCTTGTTCTGTAATACAATAGTAGCACACCTATACATCTTGCATACTATTTGGCTTTTCTTGTTAGCATTAGTTTCCCTCATATGACTACTATTGGACCTCCCTCACTAGTTTCAATTATCATAATCCATGATTGCTTATCCTGAGATATGCTCATACCAAGTTCACTAGTTTCAATTTTTTAAAGATAACAATCAATCATAGAAATAAGAAAGATGCTTACTTATAAATTTTTTAAAGTATTAACTTAGTTGATAAATAAAGAAAATAAAAATCACTCATGAATTGTAATAGCACATGGATCAAGCCAAAGAGATGAATCCTATTGTGAAATGAATCTTGCTGTGAATAGCAAGAACAACAATAGAAGATGTCATCTCAAGAAATAAGTGGCCTCCGTATCACAACCATCTTAACTGAAGCCTTAATGACAATGTTGGTCCAACTATACAAAAAAATTGAAAAATCATTAGAATTTTAAAAAGATGAAGTTATTTTTGAGGAAGAGAAAGTTTCAGTTGTAACATGAAAACCTTGCCAATCCTTCTTGATGAATCGTGATATCGCATCCATGATATCGGATCAACCATGCAATGTTGGATACCCAATATCACGGCCTGCCTCCTTGCCCATAAATAAGAGGTGGCACCCTTGGTTTCCACATTAGAAAGTTAATCCCTTAGCCAAACTCTTGCCATTTCCCCTAGAGTTAGAATTATTTTTGCATGCTCGCAATAGAAGTCATAGAGTAAATGGATATTTATTTGAGCATTGTGTACTTGATCATACCTTGTGTACGGTAATAAAGACGAACTTTATGATAAGCCTTATAGCATACAGAATAGATTAGTTAGTGTTAATTATTATTTAATGCTTTCCTAGTTAATTAATGATTTCTCTCACCCTCCAACTCTCTTAGTTAAATACACTTAGTACAACCACTTCGAGCATGCGTGTAGCGCTTGGTAACCCCGTAACAATTAGCATTTGATAATCCTAGCAGTGTTGCATTAGTTTAGGATGCATACGACAAGTGGGAATGGATATTGGTGTTAGGAGTAATTACAACTTAGTTAATGAGTAGTTAATTTAGATTAGTATTTTGTTATCTCTCTTCCCCTCTTTATTAGCATAGGATATAAAACACATAAAAGCTATAAAAATCATATGCCTCAAGCTTACTTAATCATACAACCATGACATACAAGTAAGTTTGGGAAGACAATGATTAACCAACCTGTTATCATTCCATGAAGGCGCATAGGCACTTAGTCCTTGGAATTCGACTGGATCATGCATGAAACGCTCATATTCGTATGGTTGAGCGTAGGAGTACCTCGCTGCTCATCATTGGCACAGTTGCCGAGGACTTAGTTGTTTGTGCACTAAGTAGAACGTAGGAAATCGTTGGAATGAACCCTTAGGGTTTATTAAGAAAAAGATAATCATACATTGTACACTAAACAAAACAAGATGTCTTCTTCTTTGCACAAAAGCACTTCACTACCTAGGACTAACACAAGAAGCAATCGGCAGCAGGATACACATGACGTTGATCCATCAATCCCTCAATAGTTTTGTGTGGTATATATTCATACCAATGAATATTTACCTGACTTCACCTTTATTCTCCACCAAGATGAATAGTTGCGTTGGTGTGACTTGGAAGGTAACATAGTGTTACCTCTCGACCGTTCAGTCCCAAGTATGCTTCTTCGTGCTCTCACATGAATAGGCATGCGGCACTTACATGCAAAGTACATTTTGCAAGAATATGATTCGAGAGACTATCATTCCACAGAGGCCCAATGTCAAAGGGATTTGCAACAAGAGAGATACCATAATTCTTTGAAGGAAAAATGGTCCAAGGATGCCCCCCACATTTTAAGAAAAATTGAAGGTGATGAACCTGCCTCAGGTAGTCGCCCACATAATGATGTTCCTCCCCTGGAATTTGGCCAAGGGGTTGTGTATTAGAACCTTCCTTCTACTATTCATAACCTAGGTGCTCATACCAATGGATACAAAGTGTCTGAAAAAAGAACAAAGACACATGAAAAAGGTGGGCATTCTGATCACAATCATGATTGAGGTAGAGACCACTGAAGAGAAGGTAGTAGACACCGTCATGGTGGTGATTCTCCTTCTTCTTTGCCTTCATCATCTCCTTAAACCTCTCCTTCAGTGTCCAGATGTAGCCATAGAGAAACAGATCATGAGGATAAGGGCAAACAAAGTGGAAGTCACAGACGAGACAGCCAAGACAGAGGATGAGGGCACTCTAGGGAATCACAACATAGAAGAAGGGAGAGTAGAGAATAGCATAGGTACCATAAACACTACGAACAAGATGATCATGATGAACCCCTACTCGCTACTCAAAGCATGCTAGACATACCTGAGGTTGTGAGAGTTCCAACAAGGCACCAAAAAGATAGTAGGATCAAGAGGTTAAACATGAATAACATCCCATGATTTGAAGGGGGATATAATGTTGATCCTCAAAATCACTTACAAGCATTTCACGATGCGTGTACCTTGCAAAACATAGAAAATGAGTGGCAAAACTTAAGTTGTTCCCACGAACACTAATAAAAGAAGCTGAAAGTTGGTACCGATCCTTAGAACTAGAATCTATTCGTAGGTGGAGTACTATGTTAGAATTGTTCAATGATAAGTACCAAACATACTCTCAGGTGTCTAACTCGCGAAAGCAAATCCAAGGATGGAAACAAGGAAGTCACGAACCCTTGGATGCTACCATGGATTGTTATTATGCACTATTACATCATTGTCTTGGCCATGGTTATTCGTAGCCGGACCAGCTACACCATCTCATAGATGGGCTTAGGCATGAAATGAGAAGAACCCTTGGGACTTATTCCCAAGGAAGAATATCTAAACTTAGGTCCCATCAAATTCATAGATTACTGGAGCAAGTTGCTAAGGAAGAAGGTGAGCTACGAAAGAGAGAGTGTGTAGAAGAATATAACCGAGATCCTTCCCTCTGGAAGAAGGGAGTAAGATTTTGTGAGGATGAGGAAGAGTCACTACTTGAAGAGATGGTGAATAGGAAAACCTTGCCTCTCCAAAAGTTAGCATCAAAAGTATCAACAAAGGTAGACCAAATGTGGGACTCCATGGATAGTAGGATTCAAATTGTTCTCAAAGTAGTAGAGGAATCTAGGGAGTGAGGTAGTGATCGTGATAAAAGAAAAAAGAGAGAAGCAGAAAATGCACGTAATAAGGGTAAGGGTAAAGTTGCTATTATTGAAGAGGTTGTGGACTTAGATATAGACGATGATAGTGGATGCGAGATCTGTCAATATGACCATCCTAAGGGATGTTGCCTTGTGATCTCACATCTGCAGGAGTCTAGGGTATATGCACTTAATCCATGTTTAAACAAATGACAAACATCCCGAAGGTTACCTTATCCCCAAGGTAACCCAAGGTAGTTCCACCAACCTTTAACATATTATCCAAGTGGAACTCCACCACAACCAATTGAGCAACATCAACAATGGCAGCACCCAAAATAGTGGGGAATGCCACCACCAAGGCAACAATATCCTTACTGGCAACCTAACCCATATGGATATTATGTGCAACATCCAATCTCTCCACGTGACTCTATTGGTCATGTTACTCCCCAACATCACTACCAAGCTTGCGAGTACTANCACATTCAACGCATACGGTCATGTTAACACATGTCGTTACTGATTGGATCAAGGCTGGCCACCTTCTCAGAAAATTCTCTGATCCTGGGAGTCCCCTAATATATCTACAAATCGCTAGGAATGAGCCATGCAAAGCTCTTTTGGATTTAGGTTCCGGTGTCAACCTAATATCCCAAGAAATGTACAAGGCCTAGAACCTACCTTCATTAAAAAAGAGCAACATCTGTTTAGAGTTGGCTGACCAATCCATTGCTATTCCCTTGGGATTAGTGGAGGACATTGTTACCACTATCTATGGGTGGTCGTATCTAGCTGACTTTTTGGTGATTCAAGTGAACAATAGTAAGGGGAACTTTCCAATCATAATGGGAAGGACATGGCTGAGCACTATTGATGCACGCCTAGGAATCTGTGATATTTCCTTAGAAATATCTAAGGAAAATACTTTCAGAAAGATCAAGAAGAAGAAAGTTCCATGCATCGCATACAGTGACACAGGGTGTAATTGAATGCAGAGATCATGGGTTGTGCAAAGTCTAACATTGCCTACATGCAATCAGTGTGCACAAGCGATCAATATGCAAAGGTGCCTGTATGCAATACCCACATGACAAGAAGACACCCAGTGGCTAATAGCTGATCAAGAAAGTAGCTCACTTATATGCATGGAACTAACTGAGGGTTTGACTTGCGCTTATGTGGATAGCATAAACACATTAGAGCAAGTCCGTCGCCAACTTCCAAGTCCTAACATCAAAAACATCAACTGGGAGAAGTTGAAAATTCCTAAGAAATTTAAACAAGAGCCCTTAGAGCTAAAACTATTGTCCATTGGTATGAAATACACATTTTTTAAGAATGGAAAATCGGTAATCATAAATGCGAGACTTGCTTCGCAACAAAAAGAGAGTCTGCTAAAGGTAATAAACAAATGGTCAAAAGCCTTCACCTGGTCATATCCAGAATTAACTGGAATAGATCCTAGGATATGCCAGCATAGGATTTACATTGACTCCTCCATGAAACCTTAAGAAAAACCACAGAGGTGATTGAACCCAAAGTTGAAGCAAGTAGTAAAAGAAGAAATCAAACAGTTTTTAAAGGCTAGGTTCATATACCCCATTACTGATAGCGAATGGGTTAGCCCCTTAGTAATCGTGCCTAAAAAGGGAGACAAATGGAGGATGTGCATAGATTTTAGGCTACTAAACATGGCAACATTCAAGGATCACTTTCCGTTGCCATTTGTTGACCAAGTCTTAGACACAATCGTAGGGCATCGCTATTATAGTTTTCTAGATGGATATAGAAGATACAACCAAATACAAATAGCCCTAGAAGACCAAGCCAAAACTACGTTCACCAGTCCTTGGGGAACGTTTGCATACAAAAAAATGTCATTTGGCTTGTGCAATGCCTCTTCAACGTTTCAACGCTTAGTTCTAAGCATATTCTAGTAGTAGATAGGAAATGGTGTGGAAGTCTTTATGGATGACTTCTCCACTTATGGAGAAAATTTTGATCAAGCCTTAGACTGATTAGAGCAAGTGCTAAAAAGATGTATAGAAACTAATTTGAGGCTTAACTGGCAAAAAATCCATTTGATGGTCCAAGAAGGTGTAGTACTTGGGCATAAAATCTCACATGCAGGGATAGAGGTAGACCCTAAGAAAATCAAAGTCATCTAAGGAATTACCCATCAACCAGAAACTGTCAAAGACATTCGGTCATTACTTGGACACACTGGCTACTATAGAAGATTCACAGATAACTTTTCAAAGATTGCCAAACCATTGGTAGAGTTAATGGAAAAGGACATACCCTTCGAGTGGACCAAAGAATGCAAACGAGCTTTTCAAACTCTGAAATAGAAGCTGGTAGAAACGCCCATTCTACAAGCTCCTGACTGGTCCAAACCATTCCATGTCATGATTGATGCATCCAACTATGCCTTAGGAGCTGTGCTTACATAGTTAGATGACCAGAAACATCCTTATTACATCCACTGTGCAAGTAAAAGTATTGCTGGTGCACAACTCAACTACACTACTATAGAAAAAGAATTAATGGTTGTAGTGTTTACACTAGAAAAATTTAGACACTATGTATTGGGGTACAAGGTATTCATACACATAGATCATAGTGCCATCTGGTTCCTCATGAATAAGCCAATGGTAAGCCCCCATACTATATGATGGCTGGTAATCCTACAAGAGTTCGATTTAATGATGATCGATTGTAAAGGCACCAAGAATGTAGTTGCCGATCATTTATGTTGGTTGTGCTAGGACAAAAAAGAGGATGAGTACCTAATTTCTAATCATTTTCCCAATGAGTTCCTCTTTGCTAGTGTAGTGAATAACCAACCACCCATGGAGAAAAAATGGTACAATAGCATTCTTACCTATCTCCTTACCTAACAAACATCACAAGAGTTAGACCTTAAGAAGAAACAACAGTTTCTTCATAGAGCCAAGTACTTTATGGAAATCAATGGAAAAATTTACAAAGTATGTCCTGATGGCTTGGTTCGATGGTGTGTCCTCAATAGAGATCAAATGAGAGTTCTCCAAGATGCTCATGAGCACCTTTGTGGGGGTCATTATGCTAGGAGACGAACGTCCATCAAGATCTTGCTTGTAGGGTATTATTGGCCTACCTTGTTTTGGGACACCCATCAATTCGTCCAATCTTGTGAGCACTGTCAACGTGATGGGGGGAATGACTACTAGAATGAAGGGTCTACAACAATGGATTCAATAACTAGAACCCTTCAACATTTGGGAAATTGATTTCATGGTGGCCATTACGCCAATGTGCAATGGAAAAGCTTACATCATAGTTGCCATAGACTACTTAGCAAAATGGGCTAAAGCAACTGCTGTTAAAGATTGCACATCATCTATAGCTACATGATTTGTTCAACAATAAGTTGTCAACAGGTTTGGTGTGCCGTGTGCACTTATCTCAGATAATGGTACACACTTCACAGGTGCAACTTTTCAGAAGTTAAGGAAACACTTAGGGGTTGAGCATAAATTGACTACACCATACCACCCCTAAGCGAACGGTCAAGCCAAGGTCACCAACAGGGAGATTACTAAGATACTGACCAGAACTATTAGCAAGTATAGGCGAGATTGGAGCACTAAACTGAATGATGCTCTTTGGACATACCGCTCCACATGGAAACTCCCTATAGGCTAGTTTCCCTATGAGTTAGTGTATGGAAGACTTCCAACGCTCCCTATCCAAACTGAGCTCCGTACACTAGCCACGGCATGTGACCTCAACCTTGACCTTGATCTAGCACAAAAATAAAGGTTGATGACTCTTAACTTGCTAGATGAGAACCGATTAGCTACCTTGTCATCTAATGAGTTGCACAATGCATTTAATAAACAATGTCATGACCTGAGAATTAGGAAGGTTAAGTATCAACCAGGAGATAAGGTCCTCTACTAGAACCCCATACATATATCACAACGTACCAAATTTCAAACACTGTGGAAAGGACCTTACATTATCTATGCGACTTTTCCTTTAGGGGCCATGACCATATATAAACCTAAGAGCCCAAATAAGAGATTGTTAGTCAATGTGCAACAGACAAAACCTTTCCATGAGTTTAGGACAGCCAGAACATATGCTACCTCTATAGGTGGGCAACCTTGTTCATTATTTTGGATCTCCTCCTTCTAACTCAGTCATGGGGGAGATGGCCACCTCTGCTAATCGTTGAAGGCCCTCAATTCTTTCTAAGTCNCAAAGGATGAAAAGGGTGTGACTTCAAGGGGATTCGATGCATTTGTGTTGGCTATTCTCTTGAGTGCCTGGATGCTTTTTCCTTGGGTTTTTTGCCATTCTGACGATTCATCAAATCACTAGAAGCTAAGTACATAAAAATAAATTCTTTGCATGGTGTGATTCTCACGCAACAAACAAAAAAAAATAGTGAGAATTCAAAGCACACCCCTTAGACACAATAAAGAATTTGGGCTACACGCACTGGTTATGGCACTGGAAAGACATGTCACCCATGCCTAAAGGTTCCCTCTAACTAAGGCCCTTTCTCACTTCCTGATTCTCCATCTCACTCTCCTTAGAATGGTGGTGACGTTTTGTAGAGGCATTCTTGTTACTTCAAGAGGATAGGTTGGTCAAATGTGTTGATGTGAGGTCATTGAATGTGGTTTGTTGAGCCTAGATTTAGAATGAGTTCTACTTGGTCACATTAACCATAAAACACACACAAGGGACTTTACACAACCTTGTTCTTGGGTTTCCATTTGATTCCCTCCTCTCCACCTTTCTTTTCCATTTTTCACCTCATTGTCGATTTTATCATTAGTCTGTATCTTGGTTGATGCATTGTTTTTCCTTGGTAATTTCTTATGGGTAATTTCTTAACTCTTGCTTCCAAATAACATTCCTAGAGCCTATGGACTCTTTGGTTTGTGGGTCTGTCAGGGCATCAAAGGCATGAGCCTGCTTTGGGGAGGACCCATTGGCATTCCTTTTTTGTGCATTTGTTAACTTCTTTCCTTTAAACATTTCCTGCAATCAGCAATTTTTTGTTTCATCCCCATCCATGACATTAATTTTATTGGCATTTTCATTGTTACTTTTTCTCCATCCTTCTTATTCCTTATCTTTTTCCATCTTCCCGCTACCAGAGGTTCGCTCTTAGTCATGGAAGCCCTAGCACAATTTTTTTCAATTTTTCCTAACCCCTACACCTTAGGTAGTCACCAGCGTTAAATCTCTAGAATCAGTATCTACCATAATCACAACTCAGCCAATGCACTTTACATCGAGACAAGGTATCACCTACATTGTGATTTATCCACCCTCACTCATTTGTGACTGTGTTGTGTGTGTAGATGGCAATCATACAACAATAGACTGGGCCTGGAGGAAACACTCAGGATGGACCGAAACTGAAGCATTTACGAAAGAAGCAAGATTGATGGTATGGCTAGGAATAAACAACAGAAGGCACAACCTTGGCATCGGCAACAACATGTCTTATTCTTTTCTCTCTCTTCTTCTCTTCTAGCTACCAAATAAGGCTAGATGTCATTATGTACAGTGTTCACTTTTGTGGTCATGAACACTAATGCGGTCATGTATTGTATTGTTGATCCATTCACTGGGCACGTTGAGTCTGTCACCCCGTTCCACCGTCAATGGTCATTCAGTCAATAATCCCATACCTTCCCAATATTTTGTAAGGAACTCGAGGATAAGTTTTCATTCAGTCATGGGGGTATGATGAACTGCGATATTGCGTCCACAATATTGGATCAACCATGCGATGTCAGATACTAGATATTGCGGCTTGCCTCCTTGCTTATAAATAAGAGGTGGCACCCTTGGTTTCCACATTAGAAAGTTAGTCCCTTAGCCAAACTCTTGTCATTTTTCCCCTAAAGTTAGAATTATTTCTACGTGCCCGTAGTAGGAGTCATAGAGTGAATGGATCTTTATTCAAGCATTGTCTACCTAAGCACACCTTTTGTACGACAATAAAGATGAACTTTATGATAAACCTTGTAGCAGATTGAATAGATTAGTTAGCCTTAATTATTATTTAATGTTTTCCTAGTCAATTAATGATTTCTCTCACCCTCCAACTCTCTTAGTTAAATACACTCAATACGACCACTTCGAGCATGCGTGTAGTGCTTGGTAGCCCAGTAACGATTAGCGTTTGGTAATCCCAGCAGCATTGCACTGGTTCAGGATGTGTACAACAAGTGAAAATAGATACTGGTGTTAGGAGTAATTAGGACTTAGTTAATAAGTAGTTAATTTAGATTAGTATTTAGTTATCTCTCTTCCCCTCTTTATTAGCGCAGGATATAAAACACATAAAAGCCATAAAAATCATATGCCTCAAGCTTACTTATAAAAGCCATAAAAATCATATGCCTCAAGCTTACTTAACCATACAACTGTGACATACAAGTAAGTTTGGGAAGACAATAATTAACCAATCCATTATCGTTCCACGAAAGCACATAGACACTTAATCCTTAGAATTCGACCAGATCGTGTGTGAAACGCTTGTATTCATATGGTTGAGTGTAGGGGTACCTCGCTGCTCATCACTTCTAGTCCTAGTATAATCTTACAGCTTGTGAATTGAATCCTCTTACAACTTGAGAGAGAACATTCTAAGATAAAAATAGAAAGTTGAAGCAAAAATGTATGATATTACATTAAAAAATACTGCCATATACTACAATTGTTTTCTTGCAATAGGATGCAATGCTAATTTATGCCTTTCTTATCTTATAGGTTACATTTCCTCCAAAAAACCAAGCATGTTGTGTTTTATTTAAGCTTTACATTTCCTTCTTTGTGTTTTATTTGGGGTTTAATACTAAAAGTTTGTAGTTATTAACCATCATGATAAGATGGTTGTTTATAAAATCTTAAAACCTCTAATGCAGGTAAGATGCTTGTTTATAAAATCTTAAAACCTCGATTCAAGCTTAAGCCACTTGCCACGTCCTTCTTTTTCTTTCTGATCCCTTCAAAAATTGAGTGATTGGTAGTTCCTTTGGTTAATTTAGAACCAGAAAAACAAATATTAATCGAACTCATATTTTATAGTTCTTTTCGCTAATTCAAAACCAAAAATACAAATATTAATCGAACTCATATTTGCTTTGTGAATACATTCTACTCACGGAAAATCCCTCTGAAAGCTTGGATCTAAAGTCACTCTCACTCACGGAAAATCCCTCTGAAAGCTTGGATCTAAAGTCACATTGAACCTCTAGGCGTTAATCCTTCCTTTGGTAAATGTGTGCTATTCAAACCGTGAAATTTGTAACTTCTTGTTTTTTATCGTTTTATAGAATGAAGATGCGTATTACAAAATAGGTTTAAAAGTTCCTTTTTTAAGCTCTCTCAATTTTGAGAACGGAATCTTGAGAGATTTCTACGTTCACATGGACTTTTGCGAGATTTACACATTCATATGGTTAGCACGGCCCTACAAAGAGGGCGATGTTGCCAACAACAATCCCAATATTTAAAATTAAGAAATTTGAAAAGATACTTGTAACAATCGTAAAACTTGCAATACTTACAGATATCTAATATGGATCTGTGCCTTAATTAAAGCTCTCGAAAGAAAACAAAAAAACTTTTAAAATAGTTATTATCCCATGATTTCTAAGTCAAAACTTAATTGGCATATCTAATATTTCTATTACATGCTTACATATATCAATTAACAATTTATTATCCAAAAACCTTACCAAAAACTTTAGTTACAACAAAGATGGCATCATCATAAAAGTAAAACAGTAAATACAAAAAATTGAGTATTGAAAACCGAAAACCAACTTGTAATACATTTTAAAAATAATAAATTAAAAATCAAGCTATAATAATTTAGAATAAATAAATGCCGAAGGAATGACAAAATGAAACATATAACGTAAGAAAGTTAATTCTACCACAAAAACAATAAAAGTTTGAGCCCATAAAGAATGAGGAAATAATCCAAGAATATAACGTAAGAAAGTTAAAATTCTACTAGAAAAATAGTAAAGTTCGAGCCCATAAAGAATGAGGAAATAATCCAAGTAAAAGTTCCACGGCAAGGAATAAGGAAACAATTTTTTAAGAAGAGTGATGAGTCGCGATATCGCATCCTTCCTCATCTTCTATAAATAAGAGGCGGCGCCCTTGGTTCCAAGGCAGTTAGACTTAGACCCTTAGCCAGATTCTTGCAGTTTAGTCATCCCATAGTTAGAATTATTTATGTGTGCTCGCTGTAGGAGTCATAGGGTGAACGAATTTTTATTTGAACAATTTGTACCTGAGCACAATTTTGTGTACGACAATAAAGACGAACTTTATGATAAACCTTGCAGCATACAGATTAAGCTAATTAGTAATTAATTATTGGTTAATGTTTTCCTAGTTAATTAATATCTCTCTTAACCTTCAACCCCCTTAGTTAAATACACTCAGTACGACCGCTTCGAGCATGCATGTAGCGCTTGGTAACCCAGTAACGGTTAGCATTTGGTAATCCCAGTAACGTTACACTGGTTTAGGATGTGTATGACAAATGGGAACATATACTAGTGTTAGGAACATTTAAAAACTAGTTAATGAATAGTTAATGTAAGTTAGCCACTTAGTTCTCTCTCCCTCTTCTTTATTAGCATAAGACATAAAAAAATATATAAGCTATAAAAATCATATACCTCAAACTTACTTAACCATACAACCGTGACAATACAAGTAAGTTTGGGAAGACAATGATTGATTAACCCTAGGTGTTCCATTAAGGTGCGTAAGCACTTAGTCTTTGTAGTTGGACCATATCGTGCGTGAAACGCTCATATTTGTATGGTTGAGTGTAGGGGTACCTCACCACTTATCATTGGCACTATTGTTAGGGACCTAGTTGTTTGTGCGCTGCGTAGAACATAGGAAATCATTCATATTGTTGGAACATTAGAACGAACCCTTATGGTTAATTAAGAAAAGACAAGACAATAGTACATCGCACACCGAACAAGACAAGATGTCTTCTTCTTCGCATAAGAGCACTTCACCGCCTAGGACTAACACAAGAGGCAGTTGGCGGCATAATACACGTAACCAAGATCCGCCAGTTCCTCAATAGTTTCATGTGGTATATACTCATCCCGATGAGTATGTACCCGATTTCACCTTTATTCTCCACCAAGATGAACAACTGCGTTGGAGAGACTTGAAGGGTAACATAGTGTTGCCTCCAGACCGATCAGTCCCCAACATGCTCCTTCATGCTCTCACACGAATAGGCATGCCACTTTTATATGTAGAATATGTTGCATGTGATCATGACACAAGGGACTATCATCTCATAGAAGTACAACATCAAAGGGACTTGTGACAGGAGAGATACCATACATCCTTGAAGGGTAACTGGCCCCATGATGCTCCGCACGTTTTGAGTAAAATTGAGAATGGTGAACCTGCTTCAATAGGTTCCCCACAAAATGATGTTCCTCTTCCTAACATTGGTCAAGAGGTAGTGTATCAGAACCTCCACTCTACTATTCACAACCCTAGTTCTGATACCCACGAACACAAAGTGTTCAACGAGGGAACACAAACACACGATAAGGGTGGACGTTCTGATCGTGATCACGATCAAGGCCGAGACCATCGAAGAGAAGGTAGAAAACACCATCATGGCGATGGTTCTCCTTCTTCTTCACCTTCATCGTCATCTTCACCCTCTCCTTTAGTGTCCGGACGCAGTCATAGGGAAACCAATCGTAGGATAAGGGAAAACAAAGTGAAAAACATCGACGAGACAGTCGAGAACGAGGATGAGGCCGCTCTAAGGAATCAAGGCATAGAAGAAGGGAGAGTAGGGAACCGTGTAGACACCATAGACACTATGAACGAGACGATCACGAAGAATCCCTACTCACAACTAGAAGCATGCTAGCTATAACGGAGGCCGTAAGAGTTCCAACAAGGCATCAAAAGGATAGTAGGATCAGGAGGTTAGACATGAACAACATCCCACAATTTGAAGGGCGAGACAATGCTAATCCTCAAAATCATTTACAAGCATTTCACGATGCATGTGCCTTGCAAAACATAGAAAACAAATAGCAAAAACTGAAGTTGTTCCCAAGGACACTAGTGAAAGAAGTTGAAAGCTGGTACAGGTCCTTAGAACCGGAATCCATTCGGAGGTGGAGTACAATGTTAGAACTGTTCAATGATAAGTACCAAACGTACTCCAGAGTGTCTAACTTGTGGAAGCAAATCCAAGGATGGAAACAAGGAAATCATGAACCCTTGGATGCTGCCATGGGTCACTATTATGAACTGTTACATCGTTGCCCTGGCCATGGTTATTCGCAACGGGATCAACTATGCCATCTCGTGGATGGACGTAGG
>MNCI01004181.1:208558-253701 GCA_015680685.1 Gnetum montanum | reverse complement strand
GAATGATTAACACCAAGTGTTCCATGGGGCGTTTAGGCATTTAGTTTGCAGAGCTCGACCGGATCATGCGTGCTACGCTCGTTTCCTATGGTTGAGTGTAGGGGTACCTCACCACTCATCAGATAGCAAAGAGGATGAATATGTAATGTCTGATCATTTTCCTGATGAAGCTCTCTTTGTCGGTGTAGTGAATAACCAACCCATGGAGACAAACTGGTATAGTAGCATTCTCACCTATCTCCTTACTCAACAAACACCACAGGAGTTGGACTTTAGGAAGAAATAATAGTTTCTTCATAAAGCTAAGTACTTCATGGAGATCAATGGACAACTTTACAAAGTGTATCCTGATGGCTTGGTTCGATGGTGCGTGCCCGAGGTAGACCAACTGAGAGTTTTTCAAGATGCTCATGAGGGCCCTTGTGGGGGTCACTATGCGGGGAGATGAACGACTATTAAGATCTTTCTTGCAGGATATTACTGGCCAACATTGTTTTGAGATGCCCATCAATTTGTCCGATCTTGTGAGTGCTGCCAACGTGATGGGGGAATAACTGCTAGAATGGAGGGTCCACAACAATGGATTTAACCATTAGAACCCTTTGACATTTGGGGAATAGACTTTATGGGGCCCATTACACCAATGTCCAATGGAAAAGCTTACATTGTAGTTGCCGTAAACTATCTAACGAAATGGGCTGAAGTAGATGCTGTTATAGACTGCACATCATCTACAGCTGCACGATTTGTGCAACAAAAAATCGTAAATAGGTTTGGTGTGCCACGTGCACTTATTTCATATAATGGAACACACTTCACAGGTGCAACTTTTCAAAAGTTAATGCAATGCTTAGGGGTTGAACATAAATTGACTACACCTTATCACCCCCAAGCTAACGGACAAACTGAGGTCACCAATAGGTATATCACTAAAATATTAACTAAGCCAATTAGCAAGTACAGGCGAGACTGGAGCACTAAACTGAATGATGCTCTTTGGGCATACTGCTCCACCTAGAAACTCCCTATAGGCTACTCTCCCTATGAGTTAGTGTACAGAAAGCTTCCAACGCTTCCAATTCAAACTGAGCTTCGTACACTATCAATGGCTTGTGACCTTCACCTCAATCTTGATCTAGCACAAAAAGGTTGGCAACTTTAAACATGCTAGACGAAAATCGATTAGCTACCCTGTCATCAAATGAGTTGCACAAGGCATACAACAAGCAACGTCATAACTTAAAGATTCGAAATGTTAAGTATCAACTAGGAGATAAGATTCTCTACTGGAACCCCACACATGCCACAATGCACAAAATTTTAAATACTGTGGGAGGGACCTTACATTATTCATACAACCTTTCCTTAAGGGGCCATGACCATATACAGACCTGAGAGGCCTGATAAGAGATTAATAGTCAATGTGCAACAGACCAAACCCTTCCATGAATTTACAACGGCCAGTGTACATAATACTTCTAGAAGGGATGACCCCACTCACTATTTCGGATCTCCTCCTTCCAACTCAATCATGGGGGAGACAACCACCTCTGCTAACCATTTGAGGCCCTCAGTTCCTTTTTAAGTTTTTGTTTTACACATTTTTTTTTTTTACAAATTTTTTAAACTTTTCTTGTTTTTTTTTTGCAACATTGTTTATACTTTTTCATTTCTTTGTGTGACTGTTTGTTTTGTTCTTGTTTTTGTCTTTGTTTGTTGTTTTTGTTTTGTTAGATTTGTCACCTAATAAGTGCTCTTGATGGTGGTATGAACTGTATTCTATTGATTGTTAATGTTTGGTTTTTATCTTTGAGTTATGATGTTGATACTAAGGTATGGTTCTTTTGATATAATAGGCAATGAGTCCACGTCATCCATGCATCCATGAATTTCTATGGTCTCTCTTGGCTTGGAACTATACAGTCCATTTCTTTAATAATAAAACTATTAACAAATTGGTGACTGGGAATTTCTCAAACTAAGAAAGGACTCAAGGACTGAAAAGGGTGTGACTTTAAAGGGATTTGATGCATTTGTGCTGGCTATTCTCTTGGGTGCTTGGATGTTTTCTTTTTGAGTTTTCCTTACCATTCCGATGTTGCTCCATTTTCGGATGCTGAGCTAATAAACATAAGTCTTTGCATGGTGTTGTTCTCATGCAAAAGAAAAAAAAACAATAGTGAGAATTCAAAGCACACCCCTTAGACAAAATAATCATTTAGGCTACAAGCACTGGTTATGAAACTAAAAAAATATGTTTTCTCTAAGTAAGGCCCTCTCTCGCTTCCCACTTTTTTCTTTCTCATCTTCCTCGGAATGGTGTTGACTCTTTGGCAGAAGCATTCTTGTTACTTCAAGTGGATGGATTGGCCAAGTGTATTAATGCAAAGTCACTGGATGTGGATTGTTTGAGGCTGGATTTGGAATGAGATCTACTCAGTCACATTAACCATAAATACACAAGGGGTTGTACACCACCTTGTTCTTGAGACTCCATTCCATTTTCTTCTCCCCATCTTTCTTTCTCCGTTTTCCACCTCATTGCCGGTTGTATCAGTAGTCTATATTTTGGTTGATACATTGTTTTCTCTTTGGTGAATTCTTGGGGTTAAGTCTTTAACTCTTGCTTCCAAATGACATTTCCAGAGCCTACAGACTCTTTGAATGTGGGTTTGTCAGGGCATAAAGGGCATGAGCCTGCTTTGGGGAGGACCCACTGGCATTCCTATTTGGTGCATCAGTTAACTTCTTTCCCTTAAACATTTCAGCAATCAACATTTGTTTTGTTCATTCCCATCTCTGACATCCATTTTATTGACATTGCCTTTGTTTCTTTTTCTCCATCTTTCTTATTCCTTATCTTTTTCCATTCTCTCGCTACTGGAGGATCGCTTTTAGTCATGGGGGCCTTGGTCCAAATTTTCAATATTTCCTAACCCCTACACCTTGGGTAGTCACTAGTGTTATATCTCTAGAATTAGTATTGGCCATATCACAACTCTGCCAATGGACCTTACACCGAGGCAAGGTATCAACTGTATTTTGATTTACTTATCCTTGCTCATATGTGACGGTGTTGTGTGTGCAGATGGCAATCATACAGCAATGGATGCACCTAGAGGAAACACTCAGGATGGACTGGTGCTGTAACGGATGTGCAAGGAACAAGATTGATGGTGCGGTTATGGAGGGACAATGGAAGGCACAATCTTGGCAGCAGCAGCAACACGTTTTTTTTTCTTTCTCTTCTCTCTTGGCTGCCAAATAAGGCTAGATGTCAATTGTGTATAGTGTTCACTTTTGTAGTCATGAACACTAAACTCTTGTAGTCATGAACACTAATATTGACATGTATTGTAATGTTGATCCGTTCACATGTCATCCCATTCACCATTAGTTGTCATTCGAGTCAATAATCTCGTACCTTCCAAATATTTTGTAAGGAACTCGAGGACGAGTTTTCATTCAGTCATGGGGGTATGATGAGCCACGATATCGCGTACGCGATATCACATCCGCCATGCAATATCGCATCCTACCTCATCTTCTATAAATAAGAGGCGGCGCCCTTGGTTACAAGGCAGTTAGACTTAGACCCTTAGCCAGATTCTTGCAGTTTAGTCATCCCAAAGTTAGAATTATTTCTGTGTGCCCATAGTAGGAGTCATAGAGTGAACGGATCTTTATTCGAACAATTTGTACCTAAGCACAATTTTGACGAACTTTATAATAAACCTTGCATCATACAGATTAAGCTTAGTAATTGATTATTGGTTAATGCTTTCCTAGTTAATTAATATTTCTCTTAACCTTCAACCCCACGTGTAGCGCTTGGTAACCCAGTAACGGTTAATGTTTGGTAATCTTAGCAGCGTTACACTGGTTCAGAATGTGTACAACAAGTGGGAACGGATACTAGTGTAGCGCTTGGTAACCCAGTAATGGTTAACGTTTGGTAATCCCAGCAGCATTACACTGGTTCAGAATATGTACAACAAGTGGGAACAGATACTGGTGTTAGGAACATTTAGAAACTAGTTAATGAATAGTTAATGTAAGTTAGCCACTTAGTTCTCTCTCTAGGATAAGAGATAAAAAAAACAACCGTGACAATAATACAAGTTTGGGAAGACAACAGTTGATTAACCTGAGTGTTCCAAGTAAGTTTGGGAAGACAACAATTGATTAACCCTGAGTGTTCCATTAAGGCGCGTAAGCACTTAGTCAACCCTGAGTGTTCCAAGTATGTTCCATTAAGGCGCGTAAGCACTTAGTCAACCCTGAGTGTTCCAAGTAAGTTTGGGAAGACAACAATTGATTAACCCTGAGTGTTCCATTAAGGCGCGTAAGCACTTAGTCCTTGGAGAGTTTGACCGGATCGTGCGTGAAATGCTCATGCTCGTATTCGTCGGTTGAAGAGAAATAACAAATCGCGACTCATCAAAGAGAAATAATAACAAATCGCGACTCATCAAAGAGAAATAACAAATCGCGAGAGCGACTCATCAAAGAGAAATAACAAATCTGTATTGATTATTTAAGTTATTAATGTTGATTCTAAACCATGCGTACCAATTTAAATTGTGTATGAGGTATCCAGCCTAAATGGATGTCTCGGTGTTATCAAATTTTGGTTTCAACAACACCAGCCAAAAATTTATAGAGACATTTTACCATGGTTCCGGATAAACCTCCGTGCAAATTCAAGGATGCTGAGCAGCCTAAAAAAATTTCAAACCTCGAAAAGAAAGCATTTTCAATCTTTAACAAGCTGCCACGTCCACTGCATAAAATTTGGACTCGTGACTCCATTTTGAATGAGGGAAGGCTACCAGCCATAGGTGGCTCCAAGTGGTTAGCTTCCTATAGTCATTAGTATAATTAAAATAATTAATATAATTGTTCGTAACATACATAGCTTGCATTCAGGCTTATCCGTTCGGTAAGAGATGAAGATTTGCAAGCAACTTTGAGTGACGATTCTTAACTGATAGCAAAATATTAAACATCGTGTCAGGCGGTGAAATCAGTTTTACGTTATACAATAATTCATAAATGTTATGACTTCTTGAGCTAGGAATAATGTAAAACAGACAACCCCTCCATACCGCGTAAGAAAACTTTCATTACAAATAGGCCAATTTACAATTTTATTAATTTATTGAAGATTGTTCCACTATTTACAGGTATTGGAAAAAGGGGGGAAAAAAAGAAGAAGCTAAACCACACAATGCGATGAGGAGATACTAATAGCAGCAATTTCTTCAGTCTGCTGCCTGTGCTGCTGCCAATCGTGCAATAGGAACCCTGCTAACATTATACAATTTTACCGTCACATTGGCTGCCTAGGCTTTCCTATATGCAGCAGGTAAACTAGGTAGAAAGAATATGTGGGCAAACCTGAATGGGGAGCAAGATACGTAGTCCAGTCCACAGTCCACAAAGAATGCTACAGATGAAGGCTCTCCACCGTGCTCTCCACAGATCCCGACCTGTATGTTCAGTTACATAATTATTATGATCTGTAATTTTGTAAACACAAGTAACAGAGCTATGTTGGGTCTCTTAAGCAAGCTTCAGGGCTTACAGGACACTTAAAAATTAGATTCATTTGTAATGAATTATGAAATTCAAAGAAAACTGCAGGACAAACATAATGACTATATCATTTAGCTAAAAACACATATAAACGTTTTCCGTTTGGATTAATCTGAAAGTGCGCTTACCTTTAAGTCACGTCTAGTCTTCCGGCCACTTTCAGTGGCAATTTTTATCAGTTGTCCAACACCTCGCTGGTCAAGAACCTGGTCATTCAATATATAAAACAACGTATCAGCAGCTTTCAAACTCTTGATGTTGATTGTTGCTGAAATTTTAGAGAATATCTAGGCTGAAACCCTCAGTTCAATAAATTGGAAATTGGACAATGAAGAATGGACCTCGAATGGATCATTATTCAGAATTCCTTGGGCCAAGTAGGTTGGCAAGAACTTGCCAACGTCATCCCTGCTATAGCCAAATGTCATCTGTGTTAAGTCATTAGTTCCGAAAGAGAAGAATTCGGCATGTTGAGCGATCTGCAAACAGATATCATATTAAGATATCAAAAAACGCTCAGGCATCTCATTCCAGGTTACGGTACTCAACTTCTTTCCTTTTAAGTTTGTCATAGTATTTTAAAATAGAAACTGAAACAGGAAGATACTAAACTGTTTAAACAAGTTACTAAAATGCGATTTGAGATGGATCCTTCGTTTCTGCTGTTTTCTGCTTAAAAGTATTTTTCAAGATTGGAATAACTGCATAATTAGTTAATAATGATTTCTGTTTTAAATCCAAGTTTCTATATTAATGACTTGGAACAAAATCGAAAATTTATTGATCTGTCATAGCATGAGCAATTTGAAATGTGTTCTGTTCATTCAGTAGTCAAAAATGTGTTATCCAGTAGTTAAAAAAGAAGCTCATACTGGTAGTTTTGAATAGACAGCAATTCCACGATCGACTACAACAGGACAGCTCTAAATTGTATGACCAAAAACATTTCTCGTTTTTCGCATAACATCCTATTTCCATCCATTTAAGTAAACAATGATTTAGCATTAAGAAGTTCAACATTACCTCATCTGCAACAAGGGCTGCACGTGGGATCTCAATCATGGTCCCAACCTTATAGTCGAGGGTAACACCAGTTTCGTTGAAAATGTTTTGTGCAACTTCTTTTACGAGACTCACTTGGTGGCCTAACTCCTGTATAGAAAGGATTATTGGTAAGAACGCACCTGAAGAAGTAATCACAATTACGACTGAATCACAATCATACGATACCATTACTGATATAACCTAGAATGTAAACCTCAACAAATGTTTTCAATCAGCACATTCTTTTTTATAATAAAAATAGATAAGTAAATAAAGCTAACTGTTCAGAGTAGATTTCATGCCTGGGGTGTTCCAACCAGAGGAACCATGATTTCAGGAAGCACTTTGACTCCTTGGCTGGCCATGGAAACCGCAGCTTCGAAAACAGCACGGGCTTGCATTTCCGTTAATTCAGGGTATGATATCCCCAGCCTGAAAAACAATGAAAGCATCTAGTAAGAAACAAACGAAGAGGAACCATGATTCATTGAACATCTGTGGTATCTGAAACCCAACATAAACACTCCTCGTCTTAACGATGTTTCCAAAACTCATAGCATGTACATTTCTAATATACATTCTGACTTGATAAAATTTCAGTTTCAGTTTCATCAACCTGCATCCACGGAAGCCCAGCATTGGATTCACTTCAGAAAGTTTCTCTACACGGGCGAAGACTTCGCTCTGGCTCGCACCTGTTTCTGATGATAACTCTGAAACTATGTCATCAATGTCTCCTTCAGGAAGAAATTCGTGTAATGGGGGATCCAAAAGCCGGATGGTCACAGGAAGGCCTGCAAGCATTACGCTATTACTAATGCTGATATGTTCTGTGGCCCTTACAACAGAAAAGCAATTGTTGAATAAAAAACATTTAAAAAGTTTGAAAAGCCCAACCAGAAATTGGAAAACATACCATCCATTGCCCTAAAAATTCCTTCAAAATCTGACCGCTGATACGGTAGTAGCTTATCTAGTGCACCTTTCCTTTGTTCAGGAGTAACAGCCATAATCATCTGCCTCACAGCCTTAATCCTGCTGTCGGAAGCAAAGAACTGTACAGACAAAATCCTTTGCTATTAACTGTTTTTTTTTTCTGTTATGCTAAAAATGGAGATTTTCTTTTCCACTGGGCTGCATGATTTATTAAATAGGGACTGATGCCCCGGATTTGCTTACCATATGTTCTGTTCTGCAAAGACCAATGCCCTGGGCACCATTCTTCCTTGCCGTTAAGGCATCATCAGGGGTATCTGCATTGGCCATCACCTGAAATCAAAAGAAAATGTTATATTTTTCCAGTTCATATTACAACATTAGGCATTGAGGCATATTCACCAGGATGACAGACACTTCATTTTCGCGTCTCAAGGGTGCTACCTGTATTTGTCTCCTTTCATCTACCCAGCTTAAGAAAGTTCCCAAGTCTTCGCTCATGGATGGAGGTGCAAGAGGCTGTTGGCCCATGATTACCTCTCCTGTTGTTCCGTTGAGAGATATCCAGTCGCCCTCGCTGAGAACATTCGGTCCAACCGTCAAGGTCTGTAAACAAGAGAAATCCATTCAAAATTCAGAAAGACAATATCTAAAGCTTCCCAAACGAAACAACATTTAGTTTCTAAACTACAACTTGGTATGATTTTATCAGTCGTCCTGAAAAGCAAAAAAAAAAACCTTCTTTTGTTCGTTCACACGTATGTCAGAGCACCCTGCAATGCAACATTTGCCCCATCCACGAGCAACAACAGCGGCATGTGAAGTCATCCCACCTGTGGCCGTCAGTATGCCTTTGGCAGCATGCATCCCACCTACATCCTCTGGGCTGGTGTCATTTCTCACCTTAAAACAAATGGCGTTAATCACTTTTAGAATTCCAAGGTTCATGCTGGATAAATGTAGTAGTAACGAACTTAACAAAACGATTTGTTCTACTCCCCCTGGAGTTTAGCAGAGAATGGGCAATCCCAACTTTATAACGTATACTATGTGCATCTAAGGAGCTGTAAATACCAAAATAACAGGTTTGTCTTGTGCATTCCAAGCCTCTGCATCTTCCGCATCAAATACAATATGTCCTACTGCGGCTCCAGGGGATGCTGGCAATCCTCTGGCAATCACTTTATCTTTGTAGGCCTCAGTATCTTTGAACTGAAATTGAAATTCAAAGGCTGAGTATGATTGGCAGAAGATTTCCATTGGGAAACAAACACATTTATAGTGTACGATATGCCTTACGAAAATGACTAGATGGACAGAAACGAATGAATGAAATTAAAATTAAGGGTACTCATCGTTTTTCCTAGCGCTGTACTAAATACGAAGCCTATGTTAATCACCTACCTGCGGGTGTAAAAGCTGATCTAGGTGTGCGGGCTCAACCATTTTAATCGCAGTCCGATGGTCCACGAGTCCTTCATTAACCATGTCTACTGCAATCTTAACCGCTCCGGCACCCGTTCGTTTCCCGGTTCTACATTGCAACATCCATAATCTATTCTCTTGTACCGTAAATTCAATATCCTGCAATAAGAAAGGAAACAGAAGTTACGTTGACACTTGGAGACGCGTGGATGGTTGTTTGAAAGCATGTGGAGCTAAAAAACGCAAACGATCATTTAGAAGTCACTCTTGTCAGCTGCAAGATTGTTATATGTCTAATAGATCCTGTGGGTCTGAGGACGTAATAAAAAACTATTTCAGTTTCAGTTTCAGTTTCAATAGTTCTTCCATCGTAATAAAAAACTGTTTCAGTTTCAGTATGTAAAGTTCTTCCTTCATATTGCCTTTAAAGTTAAAAAGTTCTTTAAAATGGGCTGACGACACTTCTTTTCTTTTCGTTTCGAGTCAAGAAAACCTTTTTTAGTTCGGGAAATTGAAAAAGTAAAAAGCTCAAAAGTCAAAAGCAAATAATGGTAACTTCTCACCGACTTCGAAGTGTTAAGACTAATTCAATTTTGCGAACGCAACGAACAATTCATGCATACCATCATTTCTTTGTAATGCTTTTCTAGAATGTTGCAGTTTTGAACGAGTTCGTTATAAGCTTCTGGCATTTTCTGCTTCATGCTATCCAAATCTTCTGGCGTTCTTATGCCAGCAACCACATCCTCCCCCTGGAAACCGTAAGAGTCAATAGTGTGAACAAGCCAACCGCCCCGCACTGTTAGTCCAGCAGGAGACGAACAGAGAGAATTACCTGGGCATTAACTAGGAATTCTCCGTAAAGCTTGTTTTCTCCCGTGCTTGGGTTTCTTGTAAACAGAACGCCTGTGCCTGAAGTTGAACCCATGTTTCCGAACACCATGGTTTGCACATTGACGGCAGTTCCTTTAAGGCCAGTAATCTGATTTATTTGCCTATATTTTACTGCACGCGCACTGTTCCAAGAATCGAAAACAGCCCGTATTGCTAAATAAAGCTGCTCCTTTGGATCTGCAAAGATGAAACAAATTGTTTACACCATTACTCAACGGTCAACACAAAACAGGGGAAGTTGACCCTCTTTTCTCATGATAGTATTGTAGATGATCAACAATGGTGTACCTGATGGAAACTGCTTGCCCGTCTGCCGAACATATATGTCCTTGTATTCGGAAACTAGCTGTTTAATATCATCGGCGTCTAATTCCATATCCTCGACAACTCCCTTTCTGGCTTTCAACTTTCGAAGTTCTTCTTCGAACAGAGAATGCGGGATGCCCATGACCTTATCCAAAGGGTATTTTTAACTTCCATAAGCAAAGTTCCCATTTAATAAATGCACCGATTAAACTTCAAAAATTCAGATTGCAGATGTAGCTTTATACAGATACACAACAAAACTTACCACGTTACCAAACATGTCCAGAAAACGTCTGTAAGAATCATATGCAAAGCGCTCGCCACTTTTGACAGACAAGCCAGCAGCAACTTGATCGTTAAGTCCCAAATTGAGCACCGTGT
Organism: Gnetum montanum; assembly: GCA_015680685.1. Lineage (NCBI taxonomy): Eukaryota > Viridiplantae > Streptophyta > Gnetopsida > Gnetales > Gnetaceae > Gnetum > Gnetum montanum. The sequence goes on along the minus strand of MNCI01004181.1, from coordinate 243,117 downwards.
CCATCATTCCAGGCATCGATATCTACTCACCAAGATCAAATAATTGTTTAACGTTCTAAACCATAAATCGTCTCTATTGCAACATTATTCTTCTAACAAACATGTAAAGACAAATTCCATTGAAATTTACAAAATAATCTTTTAGTTTCCGATGCAACTTATTAGATGGATTTTCTATAATGCTAAGAATTTTCCCTTACGGCAGCTCCAGAGCGGACAGACAACAACAGAGGTCTTGATGGATCGCCAAGCCTCGCATTCATATCGTTCTCTACTGTCTTCAGGGCTTCAAGAACTTCTTCCCACAAACCTTCGGGAAGCTTGTTGCCTCTTTGTTGATAATCCTGGCAAGCTTCTGTTGAAATTGTAAAACCAGGAGGAACAGCAAGGCCTATGCTAGCCATTTCAGCCAAATTTGCACCCTTTCCTCCTAGCTGTTAAAAATAAGACCAGAATTTAACAACTCTAGCATTTCCAGGAACACGATCAACTCACGCTTATTTGAAACTGGAAGTATTTTGTCCCCTCCATCGTTACTGTTTATCTGACAGTGAGAAGCTGACAGAACTTACCAATGATTTCATGCTCTTATCTCCTTCACTCCTAGACTTTCCAAACGTGAATACCCTCTGCACACAAAAAGCCTCACATCTTTAGACTACTCTGCTCCCTCCCAAACAAATGAAACCGCAAAATATACAAAAATATCATCAAGGAGAATCGAATCCCTATGCTAAAAAAAATCTCTTTAAAATTGCACTGTTGCTAATTTATCCAAAATTTGATCTGGGTTCGTTAATATCAGCTAATATTTACTTTTTAAGGATAGAAAGATAAAACTGCAACAGCTGAAATTATATAATATGATTCTTATGATATGGAATTGCTGATGTATTATTGTATTCTACTATCGAAAACTAATATAGATGAAAAACAAGGATTCTAGAGAATAAATATCCTCTGAAATTTCCATTTCTTACAATATGAAACGAAGTACTTGCCTGCTTGATCTTAGGAACCGTAGAGGCAGCAACTTGGCAACGCGGAGTAAAAGCCCTGAACCAGCTTCCCTTGTTCGTCAGGTTCATAGCTTGTGCTTGCCACGACTCCAGCGATCCCATTGAGAACGATTTCCTCATGATCGAATCCTTTCTCAAACATTTGACAATGGAATTTGTGCCAGAACTATCGTTCCGAGCTTCATTAACACCGCCAGGTAAAACACTGGCGGAAGCCTGCGCGCTCTTCGTTATCACCTCCATACCAATGCTTGTTATTAGGTCTCTGAATTTCAGAAAACAAATTTAGATTCCTTTTATAATCAAATACATACTATATAAAGTGAATTCCCGAAAAATATTCAACAACTAGATAAGCATTTAAACGTAACACGGTCGATTATATAACTAAATTATCATTAACTGAAAAAGATTTGAGCTCAGATTTTACGGAGTACATATCATATTATAGCTCCATGAATTCGTTGAATTTTTCAAGTAGCCGTACTCATGCTATCCATACCCTACTTACAAGTCACAACTGATAAGTTTTAACTCTCTCTAGATTCTCAAGTGATGCAGATGTAATCAAAATCTCGTATGCTTTTCGAAAAAGCTGGACATACACTCTTTAAGGAGTTTCACATATCCAAATTTTCCAAACATAGTTCAATCAATACTGGCACCAAACATGAGCAGAAAACATGCCTTGCTTACCGTTCAGACAGACGCGATCCCTGCGAGGGAGAGAACCCGAGGAACCTGGAATCCAAAACTAAAATTCAACGAATAACAAATGTCTATAAATGTATTTGTGTGGCGATCCGTTACGCGTGCAGATAGCGGCTGCGGAAGCACAATGCTGTTTCGAACATAATGCAACACGCAGCTGCGCCGTGGATTGTTAAGTGTCAACACTTCTTATCCTCTATTGTTGCGGCAAATGACATCATGGCAATTGATCCTTAAAAACAAGCCACGGAAGCAGCATGCAGAGCAGAGCTTATCTGTGAAGTTTTCAATTGCAGGGTCCCTCAATAATCCACGAGCCGGGGGATGCCAATGAAAATCCTCAGTTCTACGATGTGAGCTGTGGGCAGTGGGCCGCTACTAGATTCCATTAATTGTGGAGGGAAGATGATGAGCAATCCTTTTGATAAGTATTATTTATGTACCGGTAGTTGCCTATTGTCTGATTTTTCTTCAGGGCCTGGCATACTTGTGGTCTGAAACTGGCAAAACTTTCGAGGTTCGATTTTCTCTGCTTACCCGCATTTCTCGTGTGAACAAAATTTCCGTCCCCTGTGCGCAGAGTTTCCCGTGATTGTGAACGTTTCTGGGAAACGGGAGACACTAATCGTACGGTCTATAAATTTAGTGTTGGCAAGAAAGAAAGAATTTATTGGAACTCCTTTGTTCTCGAATGTAATTTTATTTAGAAGTTACTAAACGTGCCTTGCCGCAACACCACACATAAATTATTTAGGGGTGTTCACTCGAGCATGGGCGGTTGGTAGTTGTTAACTTGCTTGCACTGGGTTCAAATCTTACTATCAACATCCTATGCTAACTTCTAGCATTAAAAAAAAGGACTATTTAAATGCATTTCCTATGAATACCTTTAAAAAAATTTGACTATAGTTATTCATTCATGAGGATACCCTTTCCAAAAAACTTATCTTAGAATACCTTTGGGAATCGTTTAAATGTAGCTATCTATTTTCTAAAAATGCTATTTAAAAGACATTGAAACATAGGTACACCCGAAGATATAGTCTTATTAAAACTTTATATAACTTAGCATTGCTCATCAAAATCAATCCATGACCTAGAGCTTCTAAATTAAGTCTCTTACCAGTAGACTAACACCTTAATGTTTAAAAAACAATGTTTGAGTGCTGCTATCTATTCTTAAGTACTTGTGACCATTTGATTGTACCCTTGAGAAAAAGGAAAAACTATTTGACTCCAGCTATCCATTTCTTAAAAATACTTTCAAACAAAAAACTAACTATTTGACGATAGTTATTCATTCCTAGAAGAGACCATTAAAAAAGCATTTTCTAAGAATATCCATTCCTTGAGGGCACCTTGTAGTTATCCATTCCNTCGTATGGTGGAGTGTAGGGGTACCTCGCCACTCATCACTAAGGATACCCTTAGAAAAAAAATGTTTTTCCGTTCCTTGAGGATACCTTGTAGTTATCCATTCCCTAAGTGATGAGCAATGAGGTACCACTATGCCCAACCATACGAATCACGGGCGTTCACATGTGACTTAGTTGAATTCTGCAAACTGCAAGCACTTACGTACACCGAATTCTAGCCAGCAAAACTTTAGTTAGAATGGTGGTTGTTTTGGAATCTCCACCACATTAGCTTCAGTCTTAGGCAACCTAAGAGCTTGCGCGATTTCTTCTGCAAAGTAAGATACATGAATGTCCTTAATTCTTACTCTGGACCTTGGTTGTCGATTTTTCCAGAAGAGATAAGTTTCTCCTAGGTACCATTCACCACTGGAGGTGATGATTGACCACATAGGAGAATTTTGCAGTTGGGTTTTGACTTCTTTTGGTGCATTTTCTAGAAACGATTTGAAGTTTAACTCCTGAAGGACTGTTCATTGCAACTCCCTTGGCTTGATAACATCAATATAGGCTTGGGTCAGGGTGACCTCAAGCCGTGGCACTACCACCAGAGTCTCATCCCTTTGCGATTGCTCATCAGGGATGTCCTCTTCGGGAATTTGATGAATAGATTCCACGTCAGGTTCTTCATGGAGAGGGCCAGTTGCATGTAAGCCATCCTCATGCTCTTGAAGTCGTGTGCCCTCTCTTCGTTTTAGGTCGCTTATCCCTTGGTTGGGATGGTCCTTCTCCCCTTGGATGCCTTAGTTTAGGTGCCATTTGCAGTCACAACATAACCATGAATTAAAATGTGTATAAGTTGTTCAAAATGGAAATAATACACCTTCTCATTTTGGCCAAGCTATGACATTGGCACGTGCATCTTGTTAGGTTCCTCGGAGTGTAATTGAGGGGTTAGAAAAAATAATAAAACATAATGAGTTGCCATTATAGTTGTTTTGTTGTTTTTGTTTTTTCTTGTGTGTCCCCTAAGAGGTGTTAAGTCTATGATAATCATAATAATTATAAACCTCACCACCCCCCACCCACGATTGAAAGCATGCCTCCGATAGCAAAAGGGTGAAAGAATGGTTGGATTGGAACACACGGTAGAAATGGTATGTGCTCAATAAGAAAACTTGATGGAGAAAAATGGAAGAACTCCCCTTTCTTTGTGAACAAATGGACAATTTTCAAAGGCACAATGTGGGTATATATAGGATTTTTGACATGCATCGATGGGGCCATGTAAATGAGGCTACGTAAATGCAAGGGTATGCATATATGGGGCCTAGTTGACACAGTTATTTAGCATAGTTGACCTGTGTTGACCAATGAAGTAAGGGTTCAAATCTTTGGATTGGAACACAAAGTTGGGGTGATGTAAGAACTTAGAGACCAGAGAACTATTCGATAGAAAGAGGAAGAAATATTGCCATGAAAAGAAGAGTCAAAGATAGGAGAATTTCATAAGATGGAACTTGGCAGGTGAAGAGCCATGCGATGGATAGAATGGAGATGATCGACAAATTATACCAAAGGGAAAGGAGATTAACAATTGGGACCAAAGGATATGCAAGTGGGTCCTCCCCATAGTAGGCATTAGCCTCAGTTACCCTTGCACATTGTCAACATAGGAGTCTGTGGGCCCCATAGTTAACTAATGGTTACCACAAGTTAATACTCACACCATGAGAACCAGCCAAATAATTTATGAGTTCAAGCAAGGCACGACAAATGATTAATACATAAAATCGACAGTGACGTGGGTAATGGGAAGCAAATGATGGAGAGAAGAGAGAGTGAAATGGAATTCCTAAGTTTGGTTACATGAAATCCCTTGTGAAGTGTGTGATTAAGTGACCTGGTAGAAGCCATCCTTAGTTCAGACCCAAAACCAACCACGCTCAGTGACATCGCATCAACATTCTAAGACTAGTCCATTCCTTTGAGGCACAAGAATGCTCCCACAAATAAACACCACCCCAACATGACTGAGCAATAGGAAGTAAAAAAGGGGTTGATTTAGAGGGGACAAAACAAATCCCATACTAGTGCTTAGAGCCTGTTAGAGGTGGTCCAAGGGATGTGCTTTGAATTCCCATGTTTATATATATATATGGGAACCACACCATGCAAAGACCCATGCGGTTTCACATGCATTTGGTCTAAGGGTGTGCTTTGAATCCTCATTTTTTTTGAATGATGAGGACCACACCATGCAAGGAAAAATTGCTAATGAACTTCCTACTATGGGAAGATATTGAAGTGGTAAAAAGTTCGTGAGGACACTCTTGTAGTCAAGGGAATAGAAAAGTACAAAGAATGTTGCATTCCCCTTGAAGTCACACCTTGTTCAAACCATTAGGTCCTCCCCAAGTCTGGAACTTCACAAGTTACAAATTAATTAAAGTTGTTTTTAATGGAAAAGGGATTGCATATTTCCAAAATAAGGAAAACCATGGAGTGGGTGGATGGGTGGATGATGTGGACTCACTGCTAGTTAAATGAAATGAAAGTATAATGTGACTTCCTAGAACAAATATGCTAAGGTAGTAACTAGATATAATAGGGGGACCATAATATGAACCATCACAAAGAGGAACAACCGCACTAGTACGTACTATGACAATAAGACAACTTATTAATGAGAGGTAGAAAACAACTGAAAGATAAGTACATATATACATATAGAAATAAATAAATAAATACAAGAATAAATAAATAAATAAAGGAAAAAGTAAGTAAGAATGGTCAAACGTACGAATGATGTTGCAAAATAAAAAGGTGTAAAACAAAAACTTTCAAAAACAACTAAGGATCCAGTAGAGGTTATTAGCATGGATGATGATCTCCTCCATGACTAAGTTGTGAGGAGGAGACCTAGAAAATGGAACAAGGTTTACTTTGTGATGAAAGGGTAGTGACACTAGTTTGGTGGAGTTCATGGAAGGGTTTTAATTATTGCAGATTGACTAACTGTGTTTTTGTGGGATCCTCAAGTTTGTGGATAAGTAGGGCCCCGAATGGAAAGGTTTCAAAGAAGATATAAGGTCCCTCTCATAGTGTTTGAAACTTAGTACGTTGTGGTACATGTGGGGGGTTCTAGTAGAATACCTTATCTTCACGTTGAAATGTTATCTTTTGAATCCTAAGATCATGATGTTTTTTATTATAGGCCTTATGTATTTCATTTGATGATAGGGCTACTAGTCGATTCTCATCTAGCACATTCAAGTCGATAAGTCATTCTCATTGTGCTAGGGATAAGTCAAGACCCAAGTCACTAGCGGTAGATAGTGTTCAAAGTTCTGTTTGAATTGGAAGTTTTGGTAGTTTCCCATACACTAACTCATAAGGAGAGTAGCCTATAGGAAGTTTTCATGTTGAGTAATAGGCCTAGAGGGCATCATTAAGTTTCGTGCTCCAATCCATCTAATATTTGCTAATGGTCCTAGTTAGGATCTTTGTGATCTCCCTATTTGTGACTTTGGCTTGCCTGTTGAGTTAGAGGTGATAGGGTGTTGTAAATTTATGTTCGACCCCCAAGTGTTGCATGAGTTTATGAAAATTATTGCCCATAAAGTGAGTTCTATTATCCAAAATGAGTGCACGTGGCACCCCAAACCTATTCACAATTTGCTATTGGAAAAATTGTATGTCTGTGGTTGAGGAACAGTTAGTGATGGCTACCACCTTTGCCCACTTGGTATAGTAGTCTACTGCAATGATGATATACACTTTTCTATTGAACATGGGTGCAATGGGATCCACTATTGAGATCCATCCATTCGTGCTATCATCCCATCATCTCTCTAACATCGTTCACAGGAGCGGACGAACCATTGAGCATCTTTGAAGAGTGTAGGCCAGTAATATCCTACAAGTAGGATTTTAATGATCGTGCATCATCTAGCATAGTGGCCCCACAAGGGCCCTTATGATCATCTTGAAGGATGCATAGTTTATCCTCATCAGGGACGCACCATCGAACCAAGCCATATGCACACACCTTATAAAGGTGTCCGTTGATTTCCATGAAGTGCTTGGCCCTATGAAGAAACTATTGTTTCTTCCAATGATCCCACTTCTTTGGCAATTCTTGTGTTGAGAGATAAGTAAGGATGTTACTAAACCAAGTTAATCCTATGGGTATTTCCTTAGTGATTGCTCCAACGAAGAGGAGTTCATCTGGAAATTTGTTAGAGAGTGGCTCCTCCTCCTATGTGCTATCCTATCGTAACTGAGATAAGTGGTCAGCAATCACATTCTCAGTTCCCTTTTTATCCACCATAGTAAGATAGAGTTCCTGAAGGATCATGAGCCACCATATGATATGAGGACTTACCATTGGTTTGTTCATAAGGAATTGGATGACACTGTGGTCAATATGTACAAACACATTGTATCTGAGCACATAGTGTCAAAAATTTTCCAAGGTGAATACTACTGCCATCAATTCCTTTTCAATGGTTGTGTAATTGAGTTGAGTACCCATAATGCTTTAGCTGGCATAGTGGATGTAATATGGATGTCGTTGGTCATCCAACTATGTGAGCATAGCTTCCAAAGCATAATTAGACATGTCTATCATGATGTGAAATGGTTTGGACCAATCAGGTGCCCATAGAATTGGAGTCTCTACAAGTTTCTATTTTAGTGTTTGGAATGTAGACTCTCATTCCCTAGTCTAGATAAATGGAGCGTCCTTCTTTGTTAGTTCTACCAATGGCTTGGTGATCTTCAAGAAATTCTCGATGAAGTGTCAATAATAACTAGTGTGTCCAAGGAATGACCAGACATATTTTATAGTGCTTGGTTGACTGGTGATTCCTTGGATGATCATGATTTTTTTAGGGTCTACACCAATCCCTGCTTGTGAAATTCGATGCCCCAGAACAATGCCCTCTTGGACCATCAGGTGACTCTTTTCCCAGTTGAGCCGTAAATTTGTTTCCACACATATTTTTAAGACTTTCTCAAGGTAGTCCAAGGCTTGTTCAAATGTTGCTCCATAGGTAGAGAAGTCATCCCTGAAAAATTCTACCCCATTGCCAATTTGTTGTTGAAAGATGCTGAGGACAAGGCATTGGAATGTTGCAAGTGCATTGCACAGGTCAAAGGGAATATTCTTACATGTGAAAGTCCCCTAGGGACATGTAAATGTTGTCTTGGCTTGGTCTTCAAGCATGCTTTGAATTTGGTTATAGCCACTATAACCATCCAAAAAGCTATAGTAACAATGCCCTGCAATAGTATTCAACACTTGATCCACAAATGGAAGTGGGAAGCGATCCTTGAAGGTTGCCATATTTAGTAGTTGAAAATCTACACAGACTCTCTATTTGCCACCCTTCTTTGGCACTATAATGAGTGGGCTAACCCATTTGCTATTTGTAATGGAATAGATGAACCTTGCTTTCAACAATTATTCAATCTCATCCTTGATGATCTGCTTCAGCTTGGGGTTTAATCATCTTTGCAATTGTCTTTGTGGCTTCATGGAGGGGTCGATATAGATCCAATGTTTACATACCCTAGGATCAACTTTAGTCAATTTAGGATATGAACATGCAAAAGAAGCCATCCATTTGTTCACCATCTTTAGCAATCTCTTCTTTTGTTTAGGAGCAAGAGCAGCATTGATGATTACCAGCTTACCGTTCTACAAGAAGGCATACTCTAGATTGGTTGGTAATGGTTTCAGTTCCAGGGGCTCTTCTCGAAAGCTTTCATGGATCTATAGCTTTCCCCAATCATCATTGTCACTAAAAATGGAGACTTGTTGATGGACCTTTTCCAATTCATCCATGCTTTTCATATAGGCACATACAAGGCCCTCAAATGGTCCCATGCATAGAGTGTTGCTATTAGAGTTAGTGGTCAGCCACTGGGTGCCTTCTTGATTCGTGGCTGATGTGTATAGACATTGTTGAATCTATGATTCTTTAGCACATCGATTGCATGCTTGAATAGATGTTCACTTAGCAGACCAAGGTTGTTGCACACAGTTGCACCTAGAGTCACTATACGTGATGAATGGGACATCCTTCTTCTCAATCTTTTTGAAAGGATTTTCTTTTGAAATTTCAAGGGAAATATTTCAAAGTTCCAATTGTGCATCCACCATGCTAAGCTAGGCTCTTCCTATTATGATTGGAAAATTTCTCTTGCAATTATCAACCCAGATGATCAGGAAGTCAGCAAGATAGGACCACCCACAAATGGTGGTCACGATATCTTCTACCAATCCCAAGGGAAAAGTTATGGATTGGTCTGCCAACTTGAGCCAAATGTTGCTTTTCCTCATTAGGGGTAGGTTCTAAGTCTTGTACATATTATGTGAAATCAAATTGACACTTGACCCTGAATCCAAGAGAGCTTTGCATGGCTCATTTCTTGCCACTTGAAGGTATATGAGGGACTCCTCGAATCAATCAATTTCTGAGGAAGATGACCTACCTTTATCTAGTTCATCACAGCACATGTTAGCATGACAATTTGTACTTTGGAGGGTGTTTAGCTTGAAGGTTTCTTGAAGGGTTGAATGGTGAAGGCGATTGGAGGTTTAGAGGCACTGGCCACAGGTGAATGTGAAGGTATGATTGGGATATTGGCCCAAAAGAAAGGGCATTTCGATGATTTTGATTTCAATCCACTCGACTGAGAAGCCGGTTGTAAGTTGATAGCCCTCATGGCATTATGTTGCTGTGGCTCTGATGATATTTCTTCTTGCATAGGTGGAGTAGGAGGTAGCTGAGTGGAGGGCTGATGAGTAGGTATGGCAGGAGAAGGTGACGGAGGATAGTATAGATGTGGGTTCTCCCCTAGGTGATGAAGACTATGTTCAAAAGTATTTCAGGGATAGTAATGATTTTGAAATGGTGCGTGACTAGAAGATTTCTGTGGGGAGACTGGTTGCTAAACATAGTACCCATAAGGATCTAGCTACCGGTAAGGGTACTACTGCCTTGGAGGTGGCACCCCCACGACTGTGGATGTTGCCATTGCTGGTAATACTTGTAAGGTTGCAACGATGCCCAACTTGGATAATATCCTTGTTGCTGGTGGAACTGCCTAGGATTGCCTTGTGGATAAGGTAATATTTGGGGTGTTTGCCTTTTTGACAAATGAGGATTCAATGCATACACCCTAGACTCTTGTAAATGCGATACCACTGGGTAACACCCCTTAGGATGTTCGTATTGGCAAATGTCACATCCATCATCCTCCTCTATTTCAAAGTCTGCAATCGATTTTTCCGCAGCAACTTTGCCCTTACCTTTATGGTAGGCACGTTCAATTTCTCTTCTCCTCTGCCGATCTCGATCATTAGTTTGCTACCTGATTCCTCCACGATTTTTAGAACACTTTGGAACCTTTCATCCAAAGAATCCCACATCTTGTCAACCTTGGCTAAAATTTCAAAGGTAAATTTTTGTATGGGCAAGGTTTTTCAGTTCACCATTGCATCAAGTGGTGATTCTTCCTCCTCTTCACAAAAGCGAACTTCCTTTTTTTGGATGGAAGGATCCTGATTATATTCTTCTACACTTTCTTTTTTCCTTAATTCCCTTTCCTCTTTGGCCACCTGCTCAATAAGGCACTGTAGTTGATGGGCCCTTAATTCATATAGTTTTCCCTTAGTGTAAATGCCCAGGGTCTTTCTTGTTTCAAAGTGAAGCCCATCTATGATCTGGTGGAGCTGTTCTTGCTAAGAGTAGCCATGACCAGGGCATCGGTGTAACAATGAGTAATATCTGCCCATGGCTACATCTAAGGGTTCATAACCATCCTTGTTTCCACCCTTGAATTTTTCATTTTAGATTAGCCACTTTGGAGTAGGTTTGGTATTTATCATTGAAAATTTCCATCATTGTACTCCATCGTCTAATTGATTCTAGTTCCAAAGACCGGTACCAGCTTTCCACTTCCTAATGAGTGTTCGGGGGAATAGCTTGAGATTTTTCCAATCATTATCTATTTTGCAAGGTGCAAGCATTATGAAATTCTTGCAAGTGAGTCTGTGGATTACAATTATATCCTCCTTCAAATTTAGGGATATTGTTCATGTCAAGGTGCTTGATCCGACTATCTTTTAAGTGCCTATTGGGTATTTGAACCACCTCAGCTATGTTAAGCATGCTTCGAGTAGCTAGCAGTGGTTCATCTGAGTCATAGTCTTATTGATGGCCATGATGTCTATGGTGATTTCAGCTACCTCTCCTTTCTTAACGATGAGACTTGCATGATTGGTCATGCTTTTCCTCATGTTGTCCCTATTGGTCCTTACGATCTTGTCGACCTTTTCGATCGCCATCACCCTGATCCTTCCTACTACAATTACGATCAAAGTCATAACTTGGTGAAGAAAAGGTGGAACGAGAAGATGGAGAAGAGGGAGGAGAAGTGACACCACCTCAGTGTCAATCTCCTCCTCTACTTTGATGAAAACCCTAATCTTCACATCCATCTTTCCCTTTTCCATGATCTTTCTTGTGTGATCCCTCATCATCTTAGGGCTTCTAGTCACTTGATTGTTTACTTTGAATGATGGACTGGATGATCTAATGCATCGAAGGAGGTTCAACTGAATGGGAATTGTGAAAAATAGGTTCCTCATCATCATGCGAGTCCTACAAGAATAAAGGGTTACTGAACTATTTCCCCTTTATGTGTTCATGGAATTTCGCTTGTTGCTGGTCCTGTGCACATTGTGCCTCATTTGGACGATAGTCTTAGTAGTCATGATCCTCCATTATATATTCTACACCATGCTCCTGAATGCCTAGTCTGGCAAGAGTTTGAAGTAGCATTCTAGGAACCAATCTATTAGGAGGTAATATGATGTTGCCCTCCATGTCCCGTCATCGCAGATGCTCATCTTGATGTAGGATAAAGGTGAAGTTGGGGATATGCTCTTCTAGATGTGCATATACCACCTGACATTCTTGTGGCATTGGTGGGTTGGGTCCATCTTGCCTATGAGAAGAAGAAATTTTTGATGTTAGATAACAACTAAGTTGGTGTGCCTTATCCTTTTACTTAAGCTGACTAGCGTGCGTAGATTTCACTATCTTGGGTTCATTCCAACGAAGTAAATGATGATCTTGCTAAGACTAGATAGTGCATGTAAGACTAATAGTCCCCAGCAATGGTGCTAATGATGAGTAGTGAGGTACCCCTACATCCAACCATATGAATCAGGGGCATTCACGTGCAACTCGGTCGAATTCCGCAGACTGCAAGCACTTACGTACACCAAATTCTAGCCAGCAAAACTTTAGTTACAATGGTCGTTGTCTTCCCAATCTCACCTGTGATATTCTAAAGTGATGGTTAAGTGAGGTTGAGTGAGATTAAGGCAAATGATTTTTATCAGTTTTCTTTTTATCTTTAAAGGTCTAACTCTTTTAATGTAGGAAATGGAAAGTTGTGTAATTTGTAATAGTTCTACTCTATCGCTTAACTCTCCCTAGCATAAGCAACCAATCCCATATTTTGTGCACATCCTGAGCATATCCTAACCACTACTGGGTTACTAGACGTTAAGCATCACTAGGTTACCAAGTGTCTGATATATGTTTGAGATGGTCTTGCCTATGGTTCTCATAAAGTATGAAAAGGACCATAAACATAAAGCGATAATAATAAAGGACTTTGAAGTGCTTAAAACATCAAAATATTAAAGTGTTTTAATGCTTAAATAATTAAATCAAAATGTTGTAAGGAATATTCAAAAATTTCATCTTTATTGTCGCTCATGCCAATGGTCTTAGGTACATTAGCACTCGATTAAAGAGTCGTACACCTTTCTCACACCTGTTGCGGGCACTTGGGAAATATTCTAACTTACACGAAAACAAACTACAAGGGCTTCACTATAACTACCAAAAAGATGGCATAAATGCTACGAGTGCATGCATATTTATAGCAAGAGATAGACTTTATGTTAACAGGGTTGCATTAATGCATGGACGGATACGTTGATGGGGTCACGTCAATGTGGCCATGTCAACGAGGCTCCATTAATGTGGCCAAGTCGACGTATCAACTGAAAACTTTATCACTAAGGATACCCTTAGAAAAAAATGTTTTTCCACTTGAGGATACCTTGTAATTATCCATTCCCTAAGGATACCCTTAAAAAAAATGTTTTTCCATTCCTTGAGGATATCTTTTTAGCTATAAATTTTCTAACCACTAAAATTTTGAACTTTAGGCTCACATAATTTCAATTCCAGTTATGCACTAAATATTGAAAATTTATTTTATATATTTTTTATAAAAGGTGATAAAATAAAGTAAATGAAATGAAATGAAGCATTATTACATCCAAAGACCCATAAGATCTATCAGACTAATATTACATTTTTATGAATAAAAAAGATAGACTTTACAAATTGACCAAGCAAATGGGGGCATCAAAAATAAATCATCCATGCTTTTTGCTATAGCATTATAATGTTGTCTCAAATGGGTAGTCACAACAGAAAAAAGAAACACATGTAACTCATCTTCAAGGGCTCCTTATCTGCACAACCTATAAATGCACTCTTCTTAGGGGAGTTGAATCCATCTTCCACTTTCAAAACTTAATTGTTTTGAAGTTTATTTTATGTTCAAGATAGAAAGATCTCACACCTTACTATAAAACCCTTTTGGTTAAGTGTCTTGACCACATGTCATCTATTTGATCTAGGTTATAAAAGTTGTTCACATAGTCAATTCTAAAACACAAAAGAGAAAGCAATACAGTGTTTCCAAAGTATTAGAAAACTTGAGTATATTTTCTTTCCTAAGAACTTTGTGTAAAAAGCATTACATGAAGTCTTGCATTGCACATGCAATGAATGATGTATTATGTGCTAGAAATTGTTTGAATGAAGTGAAATAAATGAATGTGTGTGATCATAACAGTGAAAGTTACAATGAATGATGCATGGTGAGAAGTGTCTTGGTTAAGTTACCAAGCAATAGGAATGGTTTCTTCCTTTCTGGTATAGGAAACAACTAATGTGGAAACTACTCTAATTTAGAAACCTAAAGGGCAATTATTCACTTGTGGGAACTATCATGATATATGTGATAATGTCAACATGTGACATTATACATTTTTTGGTATCTTAAATTCCAAGCTTTTAGACTTTTGAGTCTGTAAGCCTATGGTCTTTTGGGTCTTTGAGCTTCTAGTTTTCAAGGCATTTGAACTTTGAGCTTTAAGCTTATGGGTTTTTGAATAGTTAAGCAATGATGACAAGGAAAATTTTCCTTGATGAAAAATAATGAAAGGAAAGGATTTGGAGTTGGACAAATATCTTTGGGAAAACTTTTTTTAGCTATAACCATTTATTCCTTAATGAAATCCTTAAAAACCTATTTAATTATACCTATATGATCAGCAATGAGGTACCCCTACACCCAACCATATGAATCACAAAGCATTCATGCATGATCCAATTGAATTCCGTGGACTCTATAGTTTCCAATGAACTAGTTCTCTAGGAAGTAAACTTTATGTTGAGAACATTTGTTGTCTTTCCAACTACACTTGTGAAGCTCAATGGTATGGTTTATGTGTAACCATGGCACATGATTTTTTTCATTTTATATTTTATGGTTTTGGTGCTTGANGTACTTATGTGTTTACTTAATTGCTATTTATCTTATCTTGCTTAATTACTTAATTAAATTAATTACTAGAAAACATAAAATAAATAGCTAAAAACATTAAATGCATGAATGAAACATTTAAACTATCTAGAATGCTTATTAAGAAGTTCATCTTTATTGCCACACACACTGGCAGGCTTAAGTACAACAATGCTCGAATAAAGATTCATACACTCAATGACTTCCTACTGTGGACACTCAAGAAAACACTCTAACTTTCAAATGTAAAAACTACAAGAGTTTTGTTACACTATGATAGACTGATGCCTAAACATGGTAGGTTGGCACCTATTTATAGGCAAAAATATTCCTTGCATTGATGGGGCCTTGTCAACATGGCCAAGCCATGACTCATCATACCCCCATGATTGAATGAAAACTCATCCTTGAGTTCTTTACAAAATTGGGAAGGTATGGAATTATTACCTATCACCTGACTCAACAAAACTACATGACAAAATATAGTACCCGAGTGTAAGGATCAACAAAATTAAAAATTGTGGTGTTCATGACACAAAATTGAACACAAAACAAAAAAATCAAACAACACATCCTCTGATGGCATGAAGACAATTGAAAAAATCACATGGTCCTAGGTAGTGGAGGCTCCTGAGGCTCTGATGGACCTTCTCTAGCTTTAGGAACAGGAGGTAGTTGAGGTTGTTGTGGCTGTCCAATTGTTGCTACAACTTCTGGTGGCAAACGGAAAGCATCTAGTAATGATTTCATTTTTTTCTCCTTACTCCTAAGATCATTCATGATACACATAGCTTCACCAATGTGGGCTAGAATGGGCACATTCCAAGAACAAGAATTACAGGGAATAGCTCCTAGTAGTCATTCATTCTCCTATCCAAGTTCTCAACAATTAATCATTGATTAGTAAATCATGCCATGAGAACCTCTAGTTCAATGTTTTCCATTTCAAGCTTTTTCTTGGTGTCCTTGTGGTGTTTGAACTTGATCTCGTAAAGTAAGTACAAGCTTACCATCTACTTTTCAAGTTCTAACCATGGTTGTCTCATAGTTAGCATTGCTAGGTTTGCATATCAGAGATTGGCTAGTTCCATATACTTTATCATTTCTTCAATTTGCAACTCCTTCAGGCATATCTCTTCTTTGTTGTAGGCATTTATCCCATCAATGATGGGTTGCCACACCTCTATTCCTTGTTGGAGTTGTTGGAGGGCTTCATTTACTTTTCCTTAGCCATTTGGATATGCTTCTCATTCACCTCCTTCTGCAAGCCAACCTAGTCTCGGTAGTGATTCTTAACTCTTTCAAATTTGAGAACCTCATTTTTCTAGGCAATGATTTCAATGGAAAATTTTTGGCATAAGGCATGAATTTCCTTCATAGATAGATTGTAATTATCTATGGACAATTTCCTCAATTCCATATTTACTTTATCAAGCTACTCCTACTATTGATGGATAAATTCTTACATTTTTTTTTGTGCATCAACATTTTGTAGGTAGTGGTTTTTTGTAGCTAGTGTTTCATTTTCTTGGCACGTTGGAACCAAGTCATTTTGAATTAAATAGGTCTTTGCTTTGTCCATGGACTAGTTAAAGATAAATGGCACCATTCCCTCCTCAACATTTTTTTAATCATTCTTGAAGCTATTGAAAAGCTTCATCTTTGATTATTGTAAGGTTAAGGAGTGCAGGGTTAGCAAAGAGGGCATGTAATTTAGCAACTTCCATGGCTAAGCATTGGTTTTGTGCTTGAGCCATTTCAAGTTACCCTTCCAGGATGATACATTTTCCCTTGGCCTTGAGCAGTTTCAACTGGATTATAGTAATGTTATCCAAAAAATCAAAAATGTTTGAAATCAGTTGTCCAGTCCCTACTATTTGGTCCAACAATTCTTCATGTTGGGCTACACTCAGTCTTCCACTCAAAATTCCTATGTATTTCTGCACATATCAAAGTATAGATACATCTGGTATATATGTCATAGGTGCATTAAGAGCTTCTATGATTCAGTTAGCAACCACTTCTACAGTTATCTCCTACCCTTGGTATTACATCACTAGTACAGTTGCCCCTTCGCCCTCCTCTAAGTGCACCAAAAAGGAGGTAGCATTTCTAGAGATTTATAGGAATAAATGTTGTTGAGATAGAGTTATTATAACCTCTCAAGCACTGGGATTTGATCTCGTGGGCAACTATGTTTGTTAGGCCAAGAATATTGGAACTCCTCTCTCCATTTAACTAATTGTTTGAGCCATCTCATTAAGGTGACTCATTGTAGGTCGATATATAGATGGGTCTCCATCACTCATTCTTGCACATTGTTCTTGCTCACACAAGAGCTATTTTGAAATTTTGCGCAAGTGCTCAATAGCTATGTGGGCCTCTAGCTTTGTTTCCTGAGTAGGTGGTGGCTACTGCTTCTCTTTCTTAGACATGAAACGTGTCTTTTCCTTCATCATTTTAGACTAGAGGCTATAGGAGTATGCCTAATCGTGTCATTAGTGTAGCAGATTATCCTTACCCTTTTCCAAAGTTTTCTGATGAGCATGGGAAAGGAAGGGCTTTCCTTCCACGTTCATTTTCTTTGAAATGCTTTTCTATCTCTAGATAGATCAATTGTGGAAGTTTGCTAGAAATCTCCCACTTAGAGCAGCACATTCTCGGGTAGAGAAGGTAGTCACCTTACTGGGCCTCATTGTCAAATTGAGGTGATAAGCCACTATCTTGAAATATATGCGTTCCATCGGTGTGAGTGTACCAAACTCCTTATGGTCAACCCCATAACACCATTGGGTCCACCGCTTTTTAGCATCTAGATCAGCCTGCATAAACAACTCTATCAGTTGTGTTCTAAAATCAAGTAACCTAAGAGCTTGCATGATGGCTTCAGCTGAGTAGGACATTTGAATGTCCTTGATTTTCATAGTGGAACCTACTTGTCTATTATTTTAGAAGAGGTATGTCTCTTCCATGTCCCACTTTCCACTAGAAGTGATGACTGGCCACATAGGAGAGGTTTGCAATTGTGTCTTTACCTCTGCTGGAGCATGCTCTAAGAATGACTTGAAGTTCAATTCCTGGAGAATTGATCATTGAACATTACAGGGTTTGATTGTGTCAAGGTAGGCTTATGTTAATATGACTTCAAGTCTCAGTACAAGCCCTAGTGCCTCTCCTTATTATGATTGTTTTGTTGTAGCCTCTTCTTCGGGAATCTATCTAACCTATTTCAGTTTCGATTCCTCCTGAAGAGGTCCCATTGCATGGGTTTCTTCTGCCTATTCCTAGGCTTGTTCTTGTTGGCCCCTTCTAGTTCTAGATCATTTCTCCCTTGGTTGAGATGGTCCTCCCTTCTATGGTCATTTTGGTCTTGGTGCCATTTGTAATCACATCATGACCATGGGTTAGCAATTATTATGTAACATGAGACATTTGGTGTACCTTATCTCATTAGGAATGTTACACTTGGCTAAGTTGTGATTATGGCTAATTTGGTCAATTTTAATTATTAAATTATTTGTGTTTTAATGTCGATAAATAATTATAGTCATACTAGAGGTTGTTGAAAGGGTTAAACTATTAAAAAAATTGTTGTATTCATTAACCCTTTGGGGGACAAAAAAATTTTCATTAAACCTTAAGGTTTGTAGCTTCCATAACGAAGAGCTTACCTTCAGTAGTTGCAAGATCAAAGAATGAAGTGATTTGAATCAAAGGTTGGAAAGTTATGGACTTTGGAAGATTTTGGGCTCTAAAAAATGGCAAAAACTCCCCTCTTGCTATGAAGAAAATGATAAAAAATTGCAATTGGTTTGGTAGTATTTATAGACTTTTTGTGTTAGGTCGATGGGGTCTAGTTGATGGGGCCCCATGAACAGGGTTGGTTGCATTGATTAGGCCTAGTCAACGTAATTGTTGATCACCATTGACTTTGGTAAAACTTGGAAAATACAAGAAGTTTTTGAATGAAATTGGAGTCAAATGGAAGCCTAAAAAGGCACAAACATGATGAACATAATAGAAGAGGGTGTTGAAGCTTAGAAAATTTAGAAAATTGAGAAAATGATTGGAGAATGAAGTTTTATGAAAGTGTTAAGGAGCACAGAGCTAGATGGACAATGGGGCACATGAAAGATAGGATTGCAAAAATATCTAAGGTAAGGGACTTAACTATTCCAACCAAGAGATATGCAAGTGGGTCCTCCCCATAGCAGGCTCATGCCCTTTTTTTCTTTGCATGTCCTCAACTAAGGAGTTTATGGGCCCCATAGTCGATTAATGGTTATGAAAAGTTAAGGATCAACCTGGAAGAATCTATCCAAGAATTCCAACATGTCAAACTAAGACATTGAGCATAACATGGAAAACAAAAATGAGGTGAGTTACAGAAAGCATAGATGGATGACTAAGAAGGTGGGATGGAATCTCAATATAAGGTCATAAGAAGTTCCTTATGGATTTTGCATTTTAAATGATCCAAGAAGATCCATCCTTAGTCCATATCAAAACCAACCACTTCTAGTGACTTTGCATCACCACTCCAAGATTGATCCATGCCCTCAAGATAGAAGAGTGCTTCCATAAAATAACCACTACATCATAAAGAGAAGTAGGAAGTGAGAGAGGGCCTTAGTTAGAGGGAACCTTCAAGCATGGGTAACATATCTTTCTAGTCCCATAACTAGTTCTTGTAGCCCATTTATTTGTCTAAGAGGTGTGCTTTGAATTCTCACCATGTTTTTTTTATGGAAACCACACCATGTAAAGACTTTATTTGACTTCCAGTTATTAGTTGACATGGAATGGTAAGAAGTCAAGGAAGACACTCAAGAACCCAAGTAAGTAGAAGAGTACAAAGAGTATTGAGTCCCCTTGAAGTCACACCCTGTACAAACCTTTGAATCCTTCCCAATTTCAAAAAATACCAAGGTTACCAATGTATTAAAAGTTTATTTAATGAAAGGGACCTCAAATTTCCAAAATAAGGAAAATCATAGAGTTTGTGAATGGGTGGATGTCATGGACTCACTACCTATTCCATGATAAATAAACCATGTCTTAGTCATCAAACATTAGAATTCAAAAATAGAAGCTATACATTAACAATCACAACATTAAGCATGAACCACCATTAGTAAATAGCAACATTGGCACTATGTCCTACGATAATAAAGCACTTTTATTAGTAAGAATAGTGGAAAGTCACACAAAAATAAAATAACATGAAATATATAAGAAAATATAAAATATTCAAGAAAGATACGCATAGTAATAATGTTGTAAAACAGAAATCAAGAAAATGGATAAAAATCAAGAACGTGTAAAACAAAAAGGTGAAAATATGAGGAGCCATGTGGATGGTTAGCCTGGATGGCCATTTCCTCCATGACTATGTTGAAGGGAAGGGATGCAGAATATAGAGCATGGTTATCCATTTGATGAGATGGTAGTTGCACTAGCTTGTCTTTTCTCCAAGAAAGGTTTCACTTGTTGGATGTTGACCAACTACTTTCTGTGTGGGCTTTTAGATTTGTAGATTAACATGGCCCTAGAGGAAAAGGTTTCATCAATTATATAAGGTCCCTCCTACAATGTTTAAAACTTTTTTTCTAGGATACATGTGTGGGGTTCTAATAGAGAACCTTATCTCTAGGTTGAAATTTTACTTTCCGAAGTTTAAGGTCATGTCATTGTTTGTTGAATGCCTTGTGCACTTCATTCAAAGATAGGGCCATTAATTGATTTTCATCTAGTACATTGAGGATAATCAATCTTTTTTTTTTGTGCTAGACTTAGGTCAAGATTTAGATCAAAAGCTGTTGAGAGTGTATGGAGCTTAAATTGAATTAGGAGTTGGAATTTTTTTTGTACACTAATTGATAGGGAGAGTAGCCAATAGGGAGTTTCCATATTGAGCATTAGGCCTAGAGGACATCATTGAGTTTTGTGCTCTAGTCGAGAGACTATATTTGCTAATAGTTCATGTCATAATCTTTGTAATCTCCTTGCTAGTTGCCTTTGCTTGACCATTGGCTTGGGGGTGATAGGGTGCTATTAATTTATGTTCAACCCCTAAGCGTTGCATCAACTTTCAAAAAGTGGGACCTATAAAATGCATTCGATTGTCAGAAATTAATGAACATGGCACCCCAAACTTGTTTACAATATTTTGTTGTACAAATCGAGTAGAAATGGATGATGTATAGTTGATGATGACTATTGCTTTTGCTCATTTGGTGCAGTAGTCAACTACTACAATGATATATGCCTTTCCATTGAACATGGGTGTGATGGAACCCATGAAGCCTATGTCGCATATGTCAAAGGGCTTTAGTAGTTGAATCCACTGTTGAGGATCCTTCATTCAAGCAGTCATCCCACCATCTCATTAACAGTTCTCACAAGTTTAGACAAATTAGTAGGCGTTCCTAAAGATTGTAGGCCAATAGTATCCTACCATCAAGATTTTTATGGCCATGCATCTCCTTGCATAGTGGCCTTCGTGAGCATGCTAGAGAATGTGCAATTGATCCACATCAAGTACACACCAATGAACTAGGCCATCGGTTCACACCTTGTAAAGGCATCTATTGATTTCCATGAAGTACTATGCCCGATGAAGAAAATGTTGTTTCTTCTTGTGATCCAAATCTTGTGGCATCTCTTGAGTAAGAAGATATGTGAGGATGCTATCATACTAATTTGGTTTAGAGGGAACTTGGTCATTTATTGTTTTCATAAAGAGGAGTTTATTTAGAAATTGATCAATGAGTTAACTCTCCTTCTCTTTATTATCCCATCTTAACCAAGAGAGATGGTCAGTGACAACATTCTTAGTTTCTTTCCAATATACCATTGTGAGATTGAATTCCTAAAAGATCATGATCCATCATATGATATGGGGGCTTACTATTGGCTTATTCATTAGGAAGCAAATGGCACTATGATCTATGTGCACAAACACTTTATAGCTAAGCACATACTGCTTAAACTTTTCAAGAGCGCACACCACTGCCATAAGTTCTTTCTCAGTTGTGGTGTAATTCAATTGTGCATCCATAATGCTTCAACTTGCACAATGGATGTAATATGGAAATTTTTTATCATCCAGCTATGTAAGCATAGCTCCCAAGGCATAGTTAGATGCATTTGTCATTATATGAAATGGCTTGAACTAGTTTGGTACTCATAGAATTGGAGTTCCCATGATTTTTTCTTTTAGTAATTAGAATGCATGTTCACATTTCTTACTCTAGAATAATGAAGAATCTTTTTTTGTAAGCTCAACCAATGGCTTTGTGATCTTAGAGAAATTCTCTATAAACCATTAGTAGTAGCCGATGTGTCCAAGGAATGATCAGATATCTTTGACTATCTCTAGTTGGCATGTGATTCCTTGGATGACCCTTATCTTTTTTGGGTCTACCTCAATCCCTACTTGAGTATTTTTGTGCCCCAATACTATACCCTCCTAGATCATTAAATTTATTTTCTACCAATTAAGCCTAAGGATTATTTTAATACATCTTTTCAATACCTACTCAAGGCGATCTAGGGCTTGCTCAAATGTAGCCCCATAGGTAGAAAAGTCATCCATAAAGACTTCTACCCTGCTACTAATCTGCTATTGAAAAATATTAAGGACTAGGCATTTAAATGTTCCATGGGCATTACATAGACCGAATGACATCTTACAATATGCAAAATTCCCCTAGGGACATGTGAATGTTGTTTTGGCCAAATCTTTTAGTGCAATTTGGATTTGGTTATAGCCACTATAACCATTCAAGAAGCTATAATAATAATGCCTAGATATGATGTCCAACATTTGATCCACAAATGACAATTAAAAATGATCTTTAAAGGTTGCCATGTTTAACAACCTAATGTTGATGCAAACTCACCACTTGCAACCTTTCTTTGACACAATTATGAGTGGGCTAACCCACTCACTATCCATGATGGGATAGATGAGCCACACCTTAAGGAGTTATTTGATTTCCTTTTTGATGATTTGCTTCAACTTAGGGTTCAATCGCCTCTATGGCTACCTTATTAACTTCATGGCTAGGTTAGTCTAGATATGATGCTAGTGTATCCTTGGATTAATTCTAGTTGATTCAAGATATGACCAAGCAAAGGCTATTGGCCATTTGTTGACCACCTGCAATAGCTTGTCTTTTTCTTCAGGAGTAAGATTTGCATTGATTATAACTAGCTTGCCATTATTTAAAAATGCATACTTCATTCTAGCTAGTAGAGGTTTTAACTCTAGAGGCTATTGCTTGAAATGATCAGGGATTACCAACTCTTCTCAACAAGTATCATCAACTTCATCATTAGAGAGTTGGTGATGAACTTACTCAAGTTCATCTGTACCTTCCACATAAGCACATGCTAGGGTCTTAGAGGTTTTCATGCATAGTGTGCTACTATCAAAGTCAACTGTCAGCCACTGGGTGTCCTCTCATTTTGTGGCTACTGTGTATAAACACCTTTGGATATTGGTTTCATGTGCACACTAATTATGTGCTTTAATAAATGTACTTTTAATGGACCATATTTTTTGCATGCAATTATACTTATTATTGTTGTACGTAATGCATGAAACATAATTCTTTTCTAGTCGTTCAAATTTATTCTCCTTGGATATTTTCAAGGAGAGGTCCCTGATGCCCATTCATGCATCAACAATGCTTAACCATGTCCTTTCCATAATGATGGGGAAGTCGCCTTTGCAATTTTCTAGCTTGATCACCAGAAAATTAGTAGGATAAGACCACCCACAAAATATAGTCACAATGTCCTCCACTAATCCTAAAGGGATAGTGATTGACTAGTTTGCCAATTCTAAATGGATGTTGCTCTTCTTGAGAGGTGGTAGGTTCTAAGCTTTATACATGTCATGGGAGATGAAATTGGCACTGAAACTAGAATCAAGAAGAGCCTTGCATGGCTAATGTCTAGTGATCTATAAGTAAATAAGAGGACTTCCTAGATCAAATATCTTTGTGAAAACGTTACCAGCCTTAATCCAATCAGAGATAACATGAGTTAACATCACAATGTGGATTTGAGGTAGCCTTTGGTTTGAATGGCTCTCGAATGTGTTTGATGCACAGGATGAGGGTGTTGGAGATACAAGGTGACCAGATGCCTTAGGTTGTGAGGGTTTGGTAGGAATGTTGGATCAGAAAAATGGTCATTTCTTGGATCAATTATTCAAACCACTTGATTAGAAGGCTAGTTGTAAATGTAAAACCCTCATAACATTTCATTGTTGTAGCTGTGAGGGAATTTTTCCTTACATGGATGGAGCAAGAGGTAACTGGGTTGAGGGTGAAGGGATGTATGTAGATAGATGTGGAGGGTGGTATGGATATGAGTGTTCACCTTGAGTATATGATGAATGAGTTTGATGGTACTCTAAAGGATAATAGTAATGTTGAAATGAGGCATGGCTTGCAGAGCTTTGTGGAGAAGTGGGTTGCTAAACATAGTACCCATATGGATTTGGTTTCCTATAAGGGTACTGCTATCTTGGTAGTGGCATTCCCCAAAACTATGGTTGGTGCCACTATTGATATTGCTCATATGATTGTGATGGAGCTCCACTTGGATAATAAGCTTGTTGTTGCTGATGGAACTGCCTTGAATTACCTTAAGGATAAGGCAATTATTTAGGTGCTTGCCTTCTTGCTAGTCATGAATTTAGTGCATAGATCCCAGAATCTTGTAAGTGTGACATCATAGAGCAACATCCCTTAGGATGGTCATATTGGCAAATGTCACACCCAACATCATCTTTGGAGTCTATCTCTACAACTTCTTCTATTACAGTAGCTTTACCCTTACCTCTATGGTAGGCATGTTCAACTTCTTTTTGCCTCTTGCAATCATGATCACTATTCTTCTCTTTTGATTCTTAAGTAATCTTTATAGTGATTTGAAATTTTTCATCCAAAGAATCCCATAGTTTATCAACCTCTGCCAAAATGTCATAAACATATTTTTGGATGGACACGGTTTTCCTGTTATCACCTCATCGAGCAATGACCGTTCATCATAGAATTGGACCTCCCTTTTCCTAATGGAAGGATTCCTATTATATTATTTTACACTTTCCCATTTTCATAATTCACCTTCTTCTTTTACTAGCTACTCTATCAACCTGTGGATCTAATGAGCTCTTAGTTTGGAAAATCTCCCTTGGGCATAAACCCAAGAGTTCTTTTGGTTTCTACTCTAAGCCCATCTATGATGTGGTGGAGTTGTTCCCTCTGAGAATAATCATGACCAGGGAATTAGTGTAAGAGTGAATAATATTTTCCCATGATAGTATCCAAGGATTAATGTGTTTCCTATTTTCAACCTTGGATTTACCTTCTTAGATTAGACACTTTAGAGTACGTCTAGTATTTATCATTAAATAGTTCCAGCATGGTACTCCATTTATGAATGAATTCTAACTCCAAGGACTAGTACCAGCTTTCTACCTCTTTAATGAGTGTCTTGGGGAACAACTTCAATTTTCTCCAATCATTATTCATGTTTTGTAAGGCATAAGCATCATGAAAGGCTTGTAGATGGTTTTGTGGATTAGAGTTATATCCCCTCTCAAATTTTGGAATATTGTTCATGTCTAAGCACTTAATTTGACTATCTTTCACATGCCTAGTTGGGATTTTAACTACCTTTACAATGTTAAGCATGCTTCAAGTTGCCAACAAAGGTTCATCATCATCACTATTTTGTTGTTGTTGTTGATGTCCTCTATTACCCCTTCAATTATTGTGGGCATGGCGATTAGTATTATTGTCTTGTTGTTCACCTCCATCATATTTGTTCCTTCTAAGAAATTTTTTAGAACTAGAAGAAGAAGAAGATGTAGATGAAGAGGGTGAAAAGGGAAGAGTAATTCCACCACCATGGTGTTTGCCAACTCCCCTTCGATTATCACAGTCATGTTCGTCAATTTTCTTATCATCTCAATGCTTGTTCGAGCCCTTGCCTTGACTACCATCTTTGCTTGAACCTAGATTGTTTATAGTAGACCCTAGATTTAGAGCCACATCTCTATCATCAGTAACAAGAGATGGAGAATTTTCATGTTGAGAACCCTCAGAGGAAGGATCCTTGTTATCATCTTAGTTTAGCATGAACAAGGGATTAGTGAATTATTTCCCCTTCACAACCTCATGGTGCTTCTCCCGGTGTCAATCTCTGTGGCATTGTGTTTCAGTGGGACAATAGTCTCGATAGTCATAGTCATGCACAATGTATTCCTCTTGAAGATCATGGATGCCTACCTTCTTAAGAGTTTGAAGTAGCATCACAAGCATAGATCGATTTAGAGGCATTACAATATTTCCTTTCATGTGATTCCATTGTAGTTTTTCATCCTAAGGTAGGATGAAGGTGAAATAAGGCAAATAGTCATCTAGATGAGTATATATCATCTTGCACTCTTGTGGAACCAGTGGTTTAACATCATCATGCCTATGAGAAGAAGACATTTTGCAATAAATAAAATAATCACTATGCTTTTATAATTATATAATTCAAGAATTATGTCGACCTTGGGGTTTGTCCAATGATATTAAAAATGTTCACTAATCCTAGGTAGCACACGTTTCAACAGACAGAGTCCCTAGCAATGATGTCAATGATGAGCAGTGAGGTATCCCTATGCCCAACCATACAAATCGCAAAGCATTCAGGTGTGATTTGGTTGAATTCTATGGACTCTATAGATTCTAGTGCACTAGTTTTCTAGGAAGTAAACTTTACGTTGAGGACATTTGTTGTCTTTCCAACTACACTTGTGAAGCTTAAGGGTATGGTTTAAGTGTAATTGAGGCACATGATTTTTATCATTTTATATTTTATGGTTTTAGTGCTTGAAATAAATAATATAGAGAATATAGTAATTTAATGCTTACTTTAATCTAATGGGCTAACTATTGTTCAACTAGTCCTAACATAAGTATCCAATCCCACTTGTTGTACACATCCTAAACACGTATAACATTGCTAGGTTACCAAGAATTAAGTGCTACTAGGACTACCAAACATCATATGCATGCTTGAGGTAGTCATACTTATGTGTTTACTTAATTGCTATTTATCTTATCTCACTTAATTACTTAATTAACTTAATTACTGGAAAACATAGAATAAATAGTTGAAAATATTAAATGCATGAATGAAACATATAAACTATCCAGAATGCTGCAAGGTTTATCAAAAGGTTTATCTTTATTGTCACACACACTGTTAGGCTTAGGTACAATAGTGCTCAAATAAAGATCCATACACTCAATGACTTCTTACTGCAGGCACTCAAGAAAATACTCTAACTTTCAAATGTAAAAATTGCAAGAGCTTCACTACACTATGATAGATTGATGTCTAAAGATGGTGGGTTAGCATGTATTTATAGGCAAGAATAAACCTTGCGTTGACACGGCCTCATTGATGCGGCCAATCCGTGACTCATCATTATCCATTCTCGAAGGATACATTTGAATTTTTTTGGACTATAGCTATCAAATCTCAAGGATGCATTATTTGAGATAGATTTCTAATTATCAATGTATCTTTGAAAATAAATTATTTGATTGTAGTTATAAATTCTCTAACATCATGTTGTTCTAGGCATATTTTAAATAAAATGCTATATAACTATCCATTTCTTAAGGATATACTTGAAAAGAAAAAAAATGTTTGCTTATTATGTATTCATAAAGTTGTATTGTTCTAGGGATATTTCTAATTATCATATTATTCTAGGAAAAAAATCAATGACATAGCTACTTATTTTCTTAGGTATTTCAAAGCATATTTCTAATTATTGCTTCACCCTTGGAAAAAATATTTGATTGGAGCTATTAATTTCCTAAGATTGCATTGTTCAAGGTATATTTCTAATTATCACCTCCTTAGGGAATATAGCATAGTGGTCAAGATACTTATCTCTTAGTTAGAAGGTTGTGAACTTGATTCTTTCCTCTCTTGGAATCATACTATATTCATCATTAGTTACAAAGAAATAATATGCAAGCTATGGATGATAAAATGATATGCATTTGCAATATTTAGAGTATTTTCAATTAAAAAGGTCACCTCCATCTCAAACAAATATTTGAGAATCTTAAGATAGAAAAAAAATATTTGTTTTATTGTTCAAGGCATATGCATGTATGGATGCTAGTCATCTAGATGGTAATTACTCTATTTGTTTTTCATTTTTATTTCCATGTGTTGAAAGTTAGTCATTTTCCTTCTCCATGCTTTTAGGTTGATGAAAAATCATAATTTCTTCCTAACTATTTTATATTTAAAGGAAATCACCATGGATTAGCAAACTTCTATCTTTAATTTACATTTTTGGTTAAATCTACTCAATAGTGCTTGAATATCTTTGGTTTTGTAGAACACGAGATGAAATTTTTTTAAAAAAGAAATATACAAAATAGGTATTTACTCATAAAAGCATTAATGAGGACATACATGCATAGAGTATTATGAGGAATTTAGATAAATTTTGTAAAAATGATCTCTATTTTTTCTTTCAAATTTTAGAGTTATGTTTTGATAAATAACTACTTAAGTTGAAATAAATTTAGCAAATTGTACCACTACTATTAGCTTTTCTCTCTTATTTAGTATACTTGATCATAAATTAATTTTATAATACCTACTGATGAGTCCTGATATTGGACCTTCAATATCAGACCCTCGATATCGGATATGTAATATCAAAGATGTTGAGGTGATATTGGACATGCAATGTTGGAGCCTATCTCGTTGCCTATAAATAAGAGACAAGGGCACTTGGTTTGGTATTAATTTTTAGTCCCTTAGCCAAACTCTTGTAGTTTTTCTATTCTAGAGTTAGAAATTATTTTTGAGTGCCCATAGTAGGAGTCATAAAGTGAACGAATATTTATTCGAGCATTGTGTACCTGAGCACACCTTGTGTTTGAAAATAAAGATGAACTTTTTGATAAACCTTACAACATTCAGAATAGCTTAATTATTGCATTTCATGTTATTTACTATTATTTGATGATTTTAATAATTACTTAATGTTATTTCATAAAATTATTAATTATCAATTATCAATGAATTAGCACACTCAACATGACCACTTCAAGCATATGTGGAACACTTAGTAACCCAATAACGACTAGTGTTTGGTAATCCCAATAGTGTTACACTGGTTCAAGATGTGTCCAGAGAGTGGGAACAGATGCTGGTGTTAGGGTTTGATTCACATTGGAGTTACAAAAACCCATTAGTTAATTAAATATTTTCATTGCACACACTTAGGAGACTCAGAGAGAAAATATAAAAAACATAAAAATCATCCATCTCGAGTTTACTTAACCATATAATTGTGCCTTACAAGTAAGCTTGGGAAAACAATGATTGCATAACTCATCCTTGTTCTATGTAGGAGCATAAGCACTTAATCCTTGGAGTTTGACCAAATTGCACAAGAATGCTCGTATTCATATGTGATATAGGGGTACCTCGTCACTCATCATTGGCACCGTTTCTAGGGATTTTCTTGTTTGTGCGCTAATTAGAACTTAGGAAATCCTTTCATCTTTGGAACGAACCCTTAGAGTTAACTATACTACCATCACTGGAAAAAGGTATCGCACACTAAATAATCAATCATGTCTCCTTCTTCTTATGAGAGTGCTTCATCAACTAGGTTAGACACCATGAAAAATTAGAGGCAAGGTGCACATGATGATCCGCCAGTGCCCCAACAGTTTTGCATGGTGTACGCTCATCCTGATGAGTATATACCAGACTTTACCTTTATCCTCCACTAGGATGAACAAATATGATGATGTGATTTAGAAGGTACCATAGTATTACCTCCCAGTCGCTCAATCCCAAGCATGCTTCTTCATGCTCTCACAAATTGGTATGCAACACTTACAATTGAAGTACGTTGTACATGAATAAGATTCAAGAGATTATCGACCCATGGAGGCACAACGCTAGAGGGATTTACAATAGGAGAGACATTACAAATTTGTGAAGGGAAAGTGGTCTTAGGATGTCCTGTATATCCTAAGTAAAAATGAGGGTGGTGAACTTGTCTTGGGAGGTTTTCCACAAAACGATGCTCCTTTCGTTGACTTTGGTCAAGGAGTTGTGTATTAGAATCTTCACTCAACTATTTATAACCTAGATTCTAGTACTAATGGACACAAAGGGTCTGAAAAAGGAACACGAACACATAATAATGATGGACATTCCAATTGTAATCGAGATCGAGGCTACAACCACCAAAAAGAAGGTGAAAGGCACCACCATGGTGCTAGTCCTCCTTCCTCTTCACCTCCATCATCTTCTTCTCCCTCTCCTTGAAGATCTAAACATAGTCATAAAGGGCAAGACAATGAGAACAAGGGTAAGCAAAATAGAAATCACAGATAAAATAGTCATGAAAGGGGGCGAGGGCATTCCAAAGAGACACATCATGAAAGAAGTAAGAGCAAGGAACAACATAGGCATCATAGATGCCATAGACAGCATAATCACGATGAACCCCTACTCACCACTTGAAGTATGTCAGATATAACAGAGGATGTTAGGATCCTAACAAGGCACCAAAAAGATAGTAGGATCAAAAGACTAGACATGAATAACATCCCACGATTTGAAGGAGGATACAATGTTGATCCTTAAAACCACCTACAAGCATTCCACGATGCATGTGCCTTGCGAAATATAGAAAACGAGTGGCAATAGCTAAAGTTTTTTCCACGCACACTGATCAAGGAAGTGGAAAGCTGGTATTGATCCTTAGAACTAGAATCTATTCATCGATGGAGTACCATGTTAGAGTTATTCAACAATAAGTATCAAACATACTCCTGAGTGTTCAACTTGTGTAAGCAAATCCAAGGATGGAAACAAGGAGGATACGAACCCTTTGATGCTACCATGGGCCAATATTATTGATTGTTACATTGTTGCCTTGTCCATGGTTACTCACAAAAAGAACAACTATGCCATCGCGTAGATGGGCTTAGGTACAAAACGCGAAGAACCCTTGGGACTTATGTCCAAGGAAGGCTGTTTGAGCTTAGAGCCCATCAAATACAAAGATTGTTGGAGCAAGTTGCCAAGGAGGAAGGCATGTTGAGTTAAAGAGAAAGTACATAAGAGTATAATAGAGATCCTTCCCTCTAAAAGAAGGAAATTAGATTTTGCGAAGATGAAGAAGAGTCACCACTTGAAGAGATGGTGAATAGAAAAACTTTGCCCATTTAAAAATTTGCTTCAGAAGTATCAGCAAAGGTAGATCAAATGTGAAACTCCCTAGACAACAAATTTTAAACTATTCTAAAAATAGTAGAGGAGTCTAGAGAACCAAGTAGTGATCGAGAGAGAAGGAAAAAGAAAGAAGCTAATTACAAGAAGAGACCTACTGTTGGTTTAGAAAACCACACAAAGAAGAGACCTTTCTTTAGAACCAACAGTCCAACCAACCAAGTCCTTGCAACCATAAGTAGCTGATTATCCAAACACCTTATCCTTATTCAAATCTTTGGAGCTTCCTTCAAACCAAAAATTATACCCAACACATACTGTCATGTTAACCCATGCCATCACTAATTAGATTAAAGCTAGCCATCTTCCTAGGAAATTCTCTAATCTTGGAAGTCTTCTTATTTATTTGTAAATCGTTGGAAATGAGCTTTGCAAAGCTCTTTTGGATTCAGGTTCTGGTGTTAATTTGATCTCCCAGGAAATGTATAAAGCCTGAAACTTGCCTTCTCTAAAGAAGAGTAACATTCGTTTAGAGTTGGCGGACCAGTCCATCACTATCCTATTGAGACTAGTGGAGAACATTGTCACCATTGTTTGTGGATGGTCATATCCAACCAATTTCCTAGTGATCCAAGTCAAAAACTGTAAGGGGGACTTCCCAATCATAATGGAAAGAGCATGGCTAAGTACGATTGATGCATGCCTAGGAATACGTGATCTTTCTCTAGAGATATCAAAAGAAAATACATTTGGAAAGATTAAGAAGAAGAAAGTTTCATGCATCGCATACAATGATACAAGGTGCAGCTGCGTGCAGAAGTCCTGGTTTATACAATGCTTAACATTGCCTACATGCAACTAGTGTGCACAAGTATCTGACATACAAAGATGCCTATGTGCAGCTGTGGCAAGATAGGAAGGCACCCAGTGGTTGACAGTTGACCTAGAGAGCAATTCAACTTTATGCATGTAACCAACTGAGAGGTTGACTTGTGCCTATATTGATAGCATAGATGCATTTGAGCAAGTCCATGGCCAACTTCCAAGTATTAACACCAAAAATACCAACTGGGGAAGTTGGAAATCCCTAACAAGTTTAAGTAACATCCCCTTGAATTAAAATCGTTGCCCACCGGTATGGAATATGCATTTCTCAAAAAATGAAAACTAGTAATCATTAATGCTAAGCTCGCTCCTCAACAAGAAGAAAAACTATTGAAGATGGTAAACAAATGGTCAAAATTCTTTGCTTGGTTATATCTCGAATTAACCGGAATAGATCCTAGGATATGCCAACATAGAATCTACACTGACCCCTCTATGAAGCCTCAATGACAACCGTAAAGACAACTGAACCCAAAGCTTAAGCAAGTAGTTAAAGAAAAAATTGAACTTCTAAAGGTCGGGTTCATCTACCCCATTGCTGACATTGAATGGGTTAGTCCACTACTCATTGTGCCTAAAAAAGGAGGTAAATGGAGGGTGTGTATAGAATTTAGGCTACTAAAAATGGCAACATTTAAAGACCATTTCCCATTTTCATTCATTGACCAAGTATTAGATACCATTGCAAGGCATTTCTATTACAATTTTTTTGGATGGTTACAGTGGGTACAATCAAATCCAAATAGCACCAGAAGACCAAGCCAAAACTACATTCACAAGTCCTTGGGGGACATTTGCATATGGGCAAATGTTGTTTAGCTTGTGCAATGCTCCAACAACATTCAATGTTTGATTCTCATTATATTTCAACAGAAAATAGGAAATGATGTGGAGGTTTTTATGGACGATTTCTCCACCTACAAAGCAAACTTTGAACAAGCATTGGATCGATTAGAGCAGGTACTAAAACGATGTATTGAAACCAACCCAAGGCTCAATTAGTAGAAGAGCCATTTAACGGTCCAAGAGGGAATTATATTAGGGCATAAAATTTTACAAACAAGGATGGAGGTAAATCCTAAAAAAATTAAAGTCATCCAAGGAATCACTTGTTAACCTAAAACTATAAAAGATGTTCGGTCATTCCTCGGACATATTGGATATTATAAATGCTTCATTGAGAACTTTTTTAAGATTGAAAAATCATTGGTAGAACTAACGAAGAAGGATGTACCCTTTGAATGGACCAAGGAATGTGAGCTAGCTTTCCAAACCTTGAAGACGAAGCTCATAGAAACACCCATTCTACAAGCTCTTGACTGGTCCAAACCATTCCATATAATGACTAAGGTATCCAATTTTACTTTAGGGGCCATAATTACATAGTTAGATGACCAAAAATGTCCCTATTACATTCACTATGCAAGTCAAAGTATTGCTGGTGCACAACTCAACTATATCACAATAGAAAAAGAGTTAATGGCTGTGGTGTTTGCACTAGAAAAATTTAGGCACTATGTATTAGGCTATAAGGCATTTGTACACACGGATCATAGTGTGATTTGATTCCTTATGAATAAACCAACGGTGAGCCCTCGCATCATATAATGGCTCATAATCTTGCAAGAGTTTGATCTTACAATGGTCGATCGCAAAGGCACCGAGAATGTTGTTGCTGATCATTTATTTGATCACTTCCCTAATGAACTCCTCTTTGCAAGTGTAATAAACAATCAATCACCCATAGATAAAAATTGGTGTAGTAACATTCTTACTTATCTCCTCACACAAGAAACACCACAAGGGCTAGACATTAGAAAGAAACAAAAGTTTCTCCACCAAGTCAAACATTTCATAGAAATCAATGGACATCTTTACAAGGTGTGTTCCGATGACTTGGTTTGATGGTGTGTTCCTGATGTAGATCAGCTGTGAATTCTCTAAGATGTCCATGAGGGCCTTTGTGGGGGTCGTTACACTGGGAGACAAACAACCATTAAAATTTTCTTGTAGGATATTATTGGCCTACATTATTTCAAGACACCCATCATTTTGTCCAATCTTGTAAGCACAGCCAATGCGATGGGGGAATGATTGCTAGAATGGCGGGTCCACAATAATGGATTCAACCCTTCAACATATGGAGTATTGATTTTATGGGGCCCATTACACCAATGTCCAATGGAAAAGCATACATTATTGTTGTTGTTGACTATTTTACAAAATGGATGAAAATAGCCACCGTTATCAATTGTACATGATCTACCACTACATGATTTTTTCAACAACAAATCGTAAATAGCTTTGGCATACCTTGTGCACTTATTTTTGATAATGGTACACATTTTATAGGTGTGACGTTTCAAAAGTTGATGCAACGCTTAGGAGTCGAGCATAAACTGACTACACCATATCATCCTCAAGTGAATGGTTAAGTAGAAGTCACCAATAGAGAAATCACAAAAAATTGTGATACGAATCATTAGCACATATAGGCAAGACTGGAGCACCAAACTAAACGATGCTCTTTCAGTCTACTGCTCCACATGGAAACTCCCTATAGGGTATTCTCCCTACGAGTTAGTGTATGGTAAAC
>MNCI01004181.1:182034-208073 GCA_015680685.1 Gnetum montanum | reverse complement strand
AACTTTCAATGAATTGGTGACCAAGTATTTTTCAAACCAAGGAAAGATTCAAATGGATTGAAAAGGGTATGACTTCAAGGGGATTTGATGCATTTGTGCTAGCTATTCTCTTGGGTAGTTGGATGTTTTTCATAGGCTTTCTACCATTTCGCTATTGACTAATATCAGGAAGTTGAATGAATCAAATAAGTCTTTGCATGGTGTGCTTCTCACAAGAAAAAAAAAGAAAAAGGGAGATTGGTGGGAATTCAAAGCACACCCCTTAGACACAATAAAGGAAGATGGGCTACATGCACTAGTTATGGCACCATAATGACATGTTACCCATGTCTAAAGGTTCCCTCTAACTAAAGCCCTTCCTCACTTCTTGCTTCTTTATTCTTCTCCTTTTGGAATGGTGGTCACTTTGTGAAAGTATTCTTATTGCTTCAGGAGAATGGATTGGTCAAGTGTGTTGACATGAGGTCACTAGATGTGGTTAGTTTTAATCTGGATTTGGGATACATTTTATTAATTCACATTAACCACATAGTACACAAGAGACTTTACACAACCTTGATTTCAAGATTCCATTTCATTCTCTCTTCTCTTTCCATATTGCTTCCTGTATCCGACCTCATTTTTGATTTTATGATTCATCTATATCTTGGTCGACGCATTGTTATTCTTTGTTAAATTCTTGTGGGTGAATTCTTAACTATTGTTTCCATATGTCATTCCTAGAGCCTACGGACTCTTAGGTTTATGGGTTTTTCAAGGCATAAAAGGGCATGAACCTGCTTTGGGGAGGATCCACTGGCATTACTTTTTGGTATGATTATTAAGTTCTTTTCCCTTAAACATTTCTTACAATAAACTATTTCTTGTTTCACCCCATCCAGAAATTCATTTTTGTTTTTGTTTTATTGGCTTCACCATTGTCATTCCTCTTATCTTCCTTTTTCTTTTGAATCCCATCCTATTGCTATCGGAGGTTCGCTCTTAGTCATGGGGGCCTATCACAAATGTTTCCATTCCATTACTTATCTCAACCCTACATCTTAGGTAGTTATTAGTTACAAACCTCTAACCCAGTATCTGTCATACCCATAACCTAGCCAATGTACTTCATATCCAGGAAAGGTATCAACTGCATTATATCTTATCTATCCTTGCTAATCCAAAATTGTGTTGTGCGTGCAGATGGTGATCACATGAACAATGAACTGGGATAGGAGGGAGCACTCAAGATGGACTAGAGTAAAAGCATTTACGCAAGGAACAAGCTTGGTCATGTGGCCATGGATGAACAATGATGTGCACATTTTTGACATTGGTAGTAATGTGCCTCATTTTCTTTTCTCTCTCTCTCTCTTCAAGTTGTCAAATGAGGGTTTGGATGTCATCTATGTACAATGTTCACCACAATGGTTATGAACACCAATGTTGTAATACATTTGTTGATCTATTCACTAGGCACTTTGAGTCTGTTATTCCATTTCACTGATAGTTGTCATTCAGTCAATAATCACATACCTTCCCAATATTTTGTAAGGAACCTGAGAACACATTTTCATTCAGTCATGGGGGTATGATGAGTCCCAATATCGTACCTTCGACATTGGACCCTTGATATCGAATATGCGATATTGGAGATGCCAAGGTGATATCGGACATGCGATGTTGGAGCCTGTCTCATTGCCTATAAATAAGAGACAAGGGCACTTGGTTTGGTATTAGTTTTTAGTCCCTTAGTTGAACTCTTGCAGTTTTTCTATTCTAGAGTTATAATTATTTCTAAGTGCCCGTAGTAGGAGTCATAAAGTGAATGGATATTTATTCGAGCATTGTGTACCTGAGCACACCTTGTGTTCAGAAATAAAGATGAACTTTGTGATAAATCATGCAACATTCAAAATAGCTTAATTATTATATTTCATTATATTTACTATTATTTGATGCTTTCAATAGTTACTTAATGTTATTTCATTGAATTATTAATTATCAATTATCAATGAATTATCACACTCAACATGACCACTTCAAGCATACGTGAAACACTTAGTAACCGAGTAATGACTAGCGTTTGGTAATCCCAGTAGTGTTACACTAGTTCAGGATGTGTCCAGAGAGTGGGAACAGATGTTGGTGTTAGGATTTGAATCTTTTCATTAGAGCTACAAAAACTTATTAGTTAATTAAATCTTTTCATTGCACACACTTAGGAGACTAAGATAAAAAATATAAAAAACATAAAAATCATATACCTTGAGTTTACTTAACCATACAATTGTGCCTTAAAATTAAGCTTGGGAAGACAATGATTGCATAACTCATCCTTGTTCTGTGTAGGTGCATAAGCACTTAATCCTTAGAGTTCGACCGGATTGTGCGTGAACTCTTGTATTCGTATGGTTGGTCATAGGGGTACCTCGCTACTCATCACCTACTTAGTTTGCATTTATTTTAGATTTTCATTAGAATTACATTCACTATTAAACCATCTATACAAAATTCAATAAATTCTAAGAGACATAGTGAAAAGGTTTTTTCTTAGTTTTAAATGCATATTTGCAAGTTATGATTATTGCATATAAAATTTCAAGTTACCATAAAACGAAAAAGAAAAAAAGTGTGATTTTCTATTTGTTGCTTTGTGCATTAAGAAATCATGTTTTATGCCTTGAATAGTTTGAAGTTAACATAAGCGTTACTTGTCATAGTAATCAAGATTCAACAAAGTTGAGATGGAGATGATGTTACATTGTTAATAGCTATTATAGAATAAGATTGTTGGTAGGGATTTTTTATTGAATATACAAATATTTCTATTTGAAAAAAGGTAATTAATCTTTTTCCAACTAAGAACAATGCTTTTTAAAGTTATTACATTTAATTCAAACTTTTTGATTCAATTAAAGTTTACAAGGACTAGTGAGGTGTCTTATCAACATTCCATCTAGAATTGATGATGTTTTCTTATATTTTGAGGTTTCACAAGTACATGTAAAATTTGAGTAATGTGATTAACTAGAATGATATTCAATTATAGCCTTGCACCAACTGGTGTAGGGCAAGTGATCAAGACACTCATCTCTTGGTTGGGAGATTGTGGGTTCCATTCTTGCCTACGCTTCTAGGTGTGGCAGCATTAGAGTAGCCTTATGGTGGGATCCTTTTCATTCATGGGTCACATCTACCCTATGGGTAGGGGTTATACTACTAGCTTTGATTTTTCTTGCCTACTATATATATAATTTGACATTAGTTATGTAAGGCAACCAATTAAGATTATGAGAATTATGAAAATAAATTTCATTGCCATGGTTAAAGATATTTGGGATTAACATTATGTTTAGGAAGTTACTATGAGGTTAAGAAAGATTTCTAAAGGGGAAAAGTATTTTTCTCTTGTTATCAAAGCCTAGGTTACAAGTGCTTAACTTGGGTTTGTGTTTAGAAGATGGTTGCTAGAAAATCTAGACCTTGTAATCTTGCAAATGGGAAGTTACATAATAGGGAATTTTCTCATATTAATGTCAATCAATAACTCCTATTATACCTTAACCACTAGAATCAAGCTTTGAACTTGAGTAGATGAAGTTCCTATAGGAACAAAGATGAATGTAGATAATTTATTCGTCAAAACCTAGTTTCATAGGTTGAGTACTCCTATTTGATTGGTTTAGAGAATCCCTTTGTAGTTATGCCTTGGTTATGAAATGTTAAAAAGGTTTTTTTATGTCATGAATGTTCCTTTATTAAAAGAACTCATCTTGTCTCTTATTATTCTAAGAACACAATAGAGTAATTATGGATTTTTGAGCAAAAAGCACATGGTTGGGTGTTGGTAGTTGTAAGTTGGAATGATTTTATGATCACCTTCAAGAATCATTATGCATCTAAGAAGTACATTTAAGCTAAGGTGATGAGCAGTGAGGTACCCCTACGTCCAACCATACAAATTACAAGTGTGCACACACGACTCGGTCGAATTCCACAAACTACAAGCACTTACGTACACAGAATTCTAGCCAGCAAAACCTTAGTTAGAATGGTCGTTGTCTTCCCAACCTTAGTTGTGATATTCTAAAGCGATGGTTGAGTGAGATTGAGGCAAATGAGTTTTATTATTTTTCTTTTTATCTTTTAAGGCTTGATTCTTCTAGCGTAGGAAATGGAAAGTTGTATAATTTGTGACTGTTCTACTCTATCACTTAACTCTTCCTAGCATAAGCAACCGATCCCATCTTTCTTGCATACCCTAAGCATACCTTAACCACTGCTAGGTTACCAGATGTTAAGCATCACTGGGTTGCCAAGTGTCAAGTATATGTTCAAGATGGTCGTGCCTATGGTTCTTATAAACTATGAAAAGGGCTGTAACCATAAAGTGATAATAACAAAGGACTTTGGAATGCTTAAAATGTCAAAATATTAAAGTGTTTTAATGCTTAAGTAATTAAATCTAAATGCTACAAAGAATGTTCAAAAAGCTTGTCGTTATTACCGCTCACGCCAATGGGCTCAGGTACATTAGCACTCAAATAAAGAGCCATACATCCTTCTCACTCCTGTTGTGGGCACTTGGAAAATATTCTAACTTGTACAAAAACAAACTACAAGAACTTCACTACAATTAACTCAAAAGATGCCATAAATGTTGTGCGTGCATGCATATTTATGGCAAGAGATAGACTCTACGTTAACGGGGTTGTGTTAACACATGGATGGATATGTCGACAGGGTCACGTCACCGTGGTCATGTCAACGAGGCTCCGTTAACATGGCCTAGTTGATGTATCAACTGAACACTTCATCATACCCCCATGATTGCATGGAAATTCGTCCTCGAGTTTATTATAATTTGGAAGGTATGAAATTATTACAACACACATGATAAGACACATCTACATAAACACTAACTCTATTGACATACCAAGTGCCCAAGTGTATAGTAAAATAAATTACAGAATTGTGGTGTTCAAAGATAAAATTGAACACCCTGACAACAATGGATTCTCCACCCTACTAAAAATGTTGAAGTTGCTAGAGAAGGTCACAATGTCCTTGGTGGAAGATGTTCTGATGAGCCTTGACTAGCTTCTGGTGCATGTGGCAATTGAGGTGTTGATGATGATTGTCCTATAGCAGCTACAACTTCCAGAGGTAATCGAAAAGCCTCCAACAATGCCCTCATTTTATCGTCCTTACTTCTAGGATCGTTCACTGTCCAGGAAACTTCACCAATGTGTGGTGGAATAGGAACATCCCAAGGACATGGAAGTGTAGGAAAAAGTTCAAATTGATAAACCAAGTGATGAGTAGCTAGGTATCCCTATGCCCAACCATGCGAATCACA
This sequence comes from Gnetum montanum, assembly GCA_015680685.1. NCBI lineage: Eukaryota > Viridiplantae > Streptophyta > Gnetopsida > Gnetales > Gnetaceae > Gnetum > Gnetum montanum. The sequence goes on along the minus strand of MNCI01004181.1, from coordinate 202,732 downwards.
GGTGTTCACACGTGACTCGATTGAATTCCATAGACTATGAGCACTTAACATACAGTAGACCTCTAACCAGCAAAACCCTTTGTTAGAACGGTTGTTGTCTTCTCAACCTCACTTGTGAGAATCTAGTGGCAATGGTTAAGTGAGATTGAGGCAATTGATTTTTATGGCTTTTTACTTTATCTTTTGGCATCTAATTAAGGTATGGAAAGTAAGGAATGAAATGTTATATAATCTATGTCCTAATTCTTCCTAACATAAGTATCTGATCCCATCTTCCTTGTACATCCTAAGCATCACCTGACCGCTATTGGGCTACCAGACGTTAAGCATCGCTGGGTTACCAAGCATTGGGTTTCACGTTCGAGATGGTCGTACTTATGGCTTCTATGAACTATGAATGAGCGATAAAAATTACAATAATAATAACATAAACTCAAATGAATGATTAAAGCATATAAATATTAAACTATAAATGCATAGAAATGGTCAAGTCCAATTGCTACAAGGAATGCTCAAAAAGCTCATCTTTATTTCCGTTCACACCAATGGGCTTAGGTACATCAGCGCTCGAATAAAGAGCCAGACACCTTTCTTACACCTAATGTGAGCACTTGGAAAATATTCTAACTCTCACAGAAACAAACTACAAGAGCTTCGCTACAACTGACAAAAAGGTACCTAAGAGAGGCGGGAGCCCTCTTATTTATAGGCCACAAAAGGTGTCGTGTAAACGGGTCCACGTTGATGCATGGAAGGATGCATCGATGGAGCCGTGTCAACGAGGCCATGTATATGGGGCCGCGTTGATGCAGTCACATATACGGGGTCTTATATACGTGGCCTAGTACATGTAGCAACCAACAAACACTTCATCATACCCCCATGACTGAGTAAAAACTTGTCCCTGAGTTCCTCTTACAATTTGGAAGGTATGGACTTTTATTTACAACACACAGGACTTGACACACACACACATGACACAACATCAATTTTACCAGGTTCCTGAGTGTATAGAGAAGGAAAAATTACATAAATGGTGGTGTTCGGAGATAAAATTGAACACCCTGCCGGTCTTGGAGTCTCTGCCATGTAGAAGGATGCAAAAATTATCAGAGAAGATCACATTGTCCCTAGGGGCGGTGGTTCCGACGGACCTTCACCAGTCTTTGGCACATGTGGTGGCGGTGGCATGAATGGTGGTTGTCCCGCAGTAGCTACAACTTCTAGAGGTAGCTAGAAAGGCCTCCAAGAGAGCCCTCATTTTTTCATCTTTGCTTCTAGGATCGTTCACTGTCCAGGAAGCTTCACCGATGTGTGTTGGAACTAGAACCTCCCAAGGGTATGGCAGTGCTAGGAAGAGTTCTTTCAAATTGATGAATCAAGATGCGAACTATTTATGTTCAATGTTGAATGCTCGAATTAATGTCTGCAGCTGTTGGTGGTCATTCATTTAGTGAGCCAAGTTCTTTGCGACCGCATGTTATCCTTCAAAACTTGTGTAGAGAACCTCGAGTTCTGTATTTGCTGTTTCCAATTTCTGCTTCGTCGCTTATGTGCTTGCAACTCACCCTCATATAAAGAATATGAGGTGGCCAATTACTTCTCCAAATCAGACCGTAGTCTCCCAGCTATGAGCATAGCTAGGTTTGCGTAATGAAGGTTGGTAAGCTCCATATATTCTATCATTTATTCAATCTATAGCTTCTTGAGGCATATTTCAGCTTGATTGTAGGCATTCAACCCATCAAAGATAGGTTGTTATACCTCACCTCCTTCCCGGAGCTGCTGGAGTGCTTGGTTCAACTTGGCCTTTGCAACTTGAATCTACTTCTCATTTACTCCTTTTTGCAGTCCCACTTGGTTCCTGTAATGATTCTTGATTTTTTTAAATTTCAAGGTCTTATTCTTCCAAGTAGCGACTTTGATGGCAGATTTCTATTGCAAGGTTCAAACCTCCTCCATGGACAGATTTCGGTTCTTAGCGGCCAACCTTCTTACATCAGCACTCCTACTATTAGTGAATACAATTTTTCATGTGCTTGTTTTCAACACCAACATTCCACAGGAGATGGACCTCCGCGGTCAACCTAACATTTTCCTAGCAAACCTCTACCAAGTCCTTGTCTAAATGATATGTCTACGCATCCGCCAAGGCCTTATCAAAGATCACTGACTCTTGTTCATCATCAACTATTTGAAGTTTATCCTGAAGCTATTGAAAAGCTTCATCTCTGGTGAGATCATGGTTGAGGAGAGCAGGATCAGCAAGTTGGGCTCTTAACTGGATGACTTCTGTTGCCAAGCGTTAACAAGTGGCTCAAGCAACTTCAAGTTTCCCTTTCAAAATGAGGCTCTTACCCCTTGTTGAAAGCAACTCCAACTGGGTTGCAATTATGTTATCTGGAAGATCAAAGACATCTGGAAGTGGTTGCCCAGTTCCTACCAGTCGGTCCAATAGTTCTTTTTGTTGTGCTACATCAATCCTACTACATGAAGTTTTGGCGGATTCCTATACATCTTGAAGCCCATGTACATCTGGTACAGGTGCTACCGGTGCATTAAGAACCGTAGCAAATGTATTAGAAACCACTTCAACCATAATCTCTTGTCCCTGGTGTTGCATCACCAGGACTATGGCCCCTTCACCATCCTCCAAGCGTACCAAGAAGGTAGCAGCATTCCCTGAAATTTTAGGAAATAGTTGTTGGGTTGATACTGTTACCTCTCGAATGCTAGGATCTGTTCTTGCTGGCACTTGTGTTCAGGCGGTGGAGAACATCGGCCCTGCTCTTACTAACAAACTGACTGCTCGGGACACCAAAGGGTCTTTCCCTCCACTAGTCCTACTAGATTGCTCTTGTTGACTTAAGAGCAATTATCAGATTTTACGAATGTGTTCTAAGATACTTTGTGACCCCGACCTTGTCATTTTTGTAGGTGGTGGAGGTGGTTGCAGCTTCCTCCATCTGTGTAGTGGCAGGAGTCCTATCCTTCATCATTTCATGCCATGAGGCAATTGGGGCATGTCGAATTATATCATTGGTGTAGCATGCTATCCCTGTCTGTTTGCACAATTTTCTAATTAGGCAAGGGAAGGGAAGAGCTTATCTTCCACATTTGCTTTCGACGAACCTCTTTTCAATTTCCAAGAATAATAGCTATGGAAGACTCATTGGAAACTTCCCACTTAGAGTGGCACATGCATGAGCAAAGAAGGCTATGATTTTGCTGGGTCTTACCTTTGGATTTAGATGGTAAGACACAATCTTTGAATACACCCTTTCCACAATGGTTAGAGAGCCAAACTCCTTGCGGTCTACCCCATAGCGCTGCCTGATCCACTCCCCTTTCACCTCAAGGTCTACTTGTTTTGGAATCTTTGCCACATCTGCTCTAGTCTCTGGCAATCTTAGAGCTTGCGTTATAGCCTCTTCAGAGTAAGAGACATAGATGTCTTTGATTCTTACCCTGGACCTCAGTTGTCGATTCATCTAGAAGAGATAGGTCTCTTCTAAGTGCCATTCACCACTAGTTGTGATGATTGGCCACATCGAAGAGTTTTGTAGTTGAAGCCTCACATCTTTTGGTGTATTTTCGAGAAATGGTCCAAAGTTTAGCTCTTGGAGGACCATCCGTTGCACTTCTCGTAGCTTGATAGCATCAAGGCAGGCTTGAGTCATGGTGACTTCAAGCTATGGTGCTATCCCTGGAGTTTCATCTCCCTGTGAGTGCTCACTGGGCATCTCCTCTTCAGGAATCTGATGGAAAAATTCCACATTAGGTCCTTCGTAGAGGAGGCCAGTAGCTTGAGAGCCCTCCGTGTCCTCTGGTTATTCCACACCTTGTCCCTTTCTCATTCATGGATGCTTGTCCCTTAATTGAAATGGTCCTTCGTCCCTTGGATGCCTCAGTTTTAGTGCTAGTGGGATGCGATATCGCATGGGCCGCAATATCACATACGTGATATTGCATCAACCACGATATTTCATTCCCCATGATATCGCATATGCGATATCGTGTTTTCTCCTGCGATATCGCGTACGCGATATCACAGTGCACCATCAAGTCTATAAATAAGAGGCAGCTCTCCCTTGTTTTTCATTCTAGACCTAGACCATAGTGAAACTCTGGTAGTTTTACCTCTCCAGAGATAGAATAATTTTGATGTGCCCGTAGTAGGAGCCCCAAAGTGAATGGATCTTTATTTGAGCAAATATTGTACCTGAACACGAGTTTGTGTACGAAAATAAAGACAAATTTCTTGGATAAACNTGATGCTAGGTTAATTAAGGCTTAGTTAGTTAGTTAAAGTTAGCTAATTAGTCTCTTCACCCTTCACCTCATTAGCATAGGAGATAAAATAGAAAAGACATAAAAATCACATATCTCAGACTTGCTTAACCATACAACCGTGAAAAATAAAAGTAAGTCTGGGAAGACAACAAATGATTAACCTTAAGTGTTCCATGAGGCATGTAGGCACTTATTCTATGGAGTTTGACCAGATCGTGCGTGTAACGCTCGTATTCATATGGTTGAGTGTAGGGGTACCTCGCCACTCATCAAGTGCCATTTGCAATCAAACATAACCACCCATTAAATTGTGCATAAGTAGTTCAAAATGGTCTTTATACACCTTCTCAGTTTGACTAAGTTATGTTGTTGGCACGAGCATTAAATCCCCTGGAGTGTTAATTCATTGGTTAGAGTCGAAAACAACAAGGGATGAATTGGAGTTTAAACAATTGTTTTCATTTCATCCCTTAGAGGTGCGAAGTCTTAATTAATTAAATAATTAATTAATTAATCACACATAGGCTTCACCCCCTCACGACTAAGAGCATACCTCCAATTGCTTAAAAGGGTGAGGATCGGTTGATGTGGATGCACAATGGAATGTAGGTGCTTGGGAAGAAGTTGGATAGAAAAAATTGCAAAATATCCCCCCAATTTGTGTGCAAAATGATGAATTTTGAAAGCGCAATGGGCGTATATATAGGGGTTGGGTGTTGCATCGATGGGGCCTCATATACATGGCCATGTATACATAGGGGGTTGCGTATATGGGGCCCTGTATACGCAGGGGGTTGCACCCGTGGACCAACATTGACTAGCCTATAAAAATCCCAAAATGATGAATTTAAAATGTCAAATTGGGATCGTTGAAAAGCATGTGAGATCCAGAACACGGTTGAGGACAAGAGGAAGGAGAGTTGAGCTAGACAAAGAGTCAAAAGTAGAAAAACGTGGTGAGAGAACTCCGCGGAAAGGAAATTGAGCGATGGAACCAGTAAAACAATCAACCACGAAGTCAAAAGGAAAAGAGATTGACAAGCGAGACCAAGAATATGCAAGTGGATCCTCCCCATAGTAGGCTGTAGCCTTAGTAGCCCTTGCATATTCTCAACACTGGAGTCTGTGGGCCCCAGGGTCAAGAAATGGAGCTTGCAGGTTAATACTCCTACCTAGGAGATCCTACCAAGGCATTAGGAGTACATGGAAAATACGACGAATTATCCAAAACATAAAATGGGAAATGAGGTGAGTTTGGGAGAGAAATAGGTGAGAGAGAGATGAGAGGAGTGCAATTCCAATCGATGGTCACATGAAACCCCATGTGAAGTTGTGGTTAAGTGACCTGGTAGGACCGTTCCTAAGTTTAGACCTAAAACCAACCACATACAGTAACCTCGCAGCAATAGGTGAAGCCCTGTCCATCCACCAGGGATCAAGGTGCACCCACAGGAAACCACCACTCCAATAAGCATGAGAGGAAGGAAGTAAAATGGGACTAAGTTAGAGGGGACAGAGTGAGTCCCACAACTTGATGGCCCATAAGAGACGGTCTAAGGGGTATGCTTTGAATTCCCACATAGTGATGATTTTATTTTGTTCATTTTTTTGTTATGTCATGGGAACCAACCATGCAAAGACCCATGCTTGTTTGCATGCATTCGACTAAGGGGTGTGCTTTGAATCCTCATGTTTTTTTTGAAGTTTTTGAATTTTTTCGATGAGGATCACACCATGCAAGACCCAGTGACTTCCTTGTAGAAAAGGACATGGAGTGGTAAGAAATCCATGAGGACACACCGGCAACCCCGGGAATAGGAGAGGGCAACAAAGGTTGCATTCCCCTTGAAGTCATACCTGATTCAAACCATTGGGTCATCCCCAAGTCTGGAAACTACACAAGTCACACATTAATTACAAAGTTTTTAAGTGAAGGGGTTGCATGTTCCCAAAGGAAGAAAAACCATGGAGTGGGTGGATGGGTGGATGACGTGGACTTACTACCAATTCTATGAGATAAAAAATAGATGTAAAGTCCAAAGACAACAATGCAAGGGCAGGAGCAAGATAACAAGGTGGACTATTGTACATGACCCATCGCAACAAAAACCATCCACACCAGACACCTGACAACAGTCAGATAATCTTATTAGCAAATAATGGAAAATTAAACACATGTATACTTATAGATAAACAACAACAAAGAAATGGAAAAATAACTAAAGAAAGGAGAAAATTAGTAAGAATTGGCAAACATATGAATGATGTTGAAAAACAAAAAAGTGTAAAACAAAGATGTCAAAAATAGTGAGGGGTGTAGTAGAGTGGATCAGCATGGATGATAGTCTCCCTCACGACTAGGTGGAAAGGAGGAGATGCAAAAAATGGAGTGGGATTGTTCAGGTGATGATGAGGTGGCAACACTGGTTGGGTGGAGCTCACAAAAGGGTTTTAGTTGTTGTCGGTTAACCAACTGTGTTCTTATGGTGTCCTCAGGTTTGTGGATAAGCAAGGCCTTGGATGGGAAGGTTTCGGAGACAATGTAAGGTCCCTCCCACAATGTTTGAAACTTGGTCAGTTGTGATACATGTGTGGGCTTCCAATATAACACTTTGTCTCCACGTCTAAATGTAACCTTCCGAATCCTAAGATCATGTCATTTTTTGTTGTAGGCCTTGTGGATCTCGTTTGAAGATAGGGCCACTAATTGATTCTCATCTAGCACACTTAAATTGATAAGTCATTCGCATTGTGCTAGTGGGAGGTCAAGGCCTAAGTCACTGGCGGTGGATAGTGTGCAGAGTTCGGCCTGAATTGGAAGTATTGGTAACTTTTCGTACACTAACTCATAGGGAGAGTACGCTACAAGGAATTTCCAAGTGGAGCGATAGACCCGTAGGGCATCGTTAAGTTTGGTGCTCCAATCCCTCCTGTATTTGTTGATAGTTCAGGTGAGGATCTTGGTGATCTCCCTATTGGTGACTTCAACCTACGCGTTGGTTTGGGGGTGATAAGGTGTTGTGAATTTATGGATGACCCCCAAGTGTTGCATGAGTTTTCGAAAAGTGACACCCATGAAATGAGTTCCATTGTCTAAGATGAATGCACGTGGCACTCCGAACCCATTGACAATTTGCTATTGGACAAATCGTGCGATGGTGTTGGAAGAACAGTTGATGACAATAGCCACCTCAGCCCACTTTGTATAGTAGTCCACAGCTATAATGATATACGCATTTCCATTGGATAGGGATGTGATGGGCCCCATAAAGTTGATGCCCCAAATGTTAAAGGGCTCCAATGGTTTGATACAGTGTTGACGTTCCTCCATCCGTGTAGTCATCCCACCATCTTTTTGGTATCGTTTGCAGGAGCAGGTGAACCATTGTGCATCCCTAAAAATTATGGGCTAGTAATATCCTACAAGAATGATCTTAATGGCTATGTGGCATCTAGCATAGTGTCCCCCACAAGGACCCTCATGAGCATCTTGGAGGATGTGCAATGTATCGTCATCAGGGACATACCATTGAACCAGGCCATGTGCTCACACCTTATAAAGCTGACCATTGATTTCCATAAAATGCTTGGCCTTATGGAGAAATTGTTGTTTCTGCTGATGGTTCCACTCCTTTGGCAACTCCTAAGTTGTGATGTAGGTGAGGATGTGGTTGAACCAAGGAGACTCCTTGGACACTTGCGAATCGACCGCGCCTGTGAAGAGGAGTTTGTTTGAAAATTGGTTGAAGTGGACTCCTCTTCTGCATCATCCCATCACAACCGAGACAAGTGGTTAGCAATCACATTCTCGATCCCCTTCCAGTCTACCATAGTGAGGTCAAACTCCTAAAGAATCATCATCCACCAGATGATGCGGGGGCTTATTGTTGGTTTGCTCATCAGGAACTGAATAGCACTATGGTCAGTATGCACAAACACCTTGTATCCGAGCACATAGTGCTGGAATTTTTCCAAGGTGAACACCACCACCATCAACTCCTTCTTAGTGGTGGTGTAGTTCAGCTGAGCACCCACAATGCTATGGCTTGCACAGTGGATATAGTATGGACATTTTTGATCATCACATTGTGTAAGCATGGCTCCCAAGGCATAATTAAATGCATCCTTCATGATGTGGAAGGGTATGGACCAATCAAGTGCCCATAGAACTGGAGTCTCTATGAGTTTTTATTTAAGAAATTGGAATGCAGATTCACATTCCTTGGTCCAGATGAATGGAGCATCTTTCTTTGTGAGTTCTACCAACGTCTTGGCGATCTTCGAAAAATTTTCAATGAAGCGTCAGTAGTAACCAGTATGGCCAAGGAATGATTGCACATCTTTTACAGTGCTTAGTTGTCAGGTGATTCCTTGGATGACCCTGATCTTTTCAGGATCCATGCTAATCCCTGTCTGAGAGATACGATGCCCCAACACAATGCCTTCTTGGACCATCAAATGGCTTTTCTACCAATTGAGCTGCATATTAGTGTCTACAGACCTTTTCAAAACTTGCTCAAGGTGGTCCAAGGCTTGTTCAAATGTAGCCCCATAGGTAGAGAAGTCATCCATGAAGACCTCTACCCCATTGCCAATCTGCTGCTGGAAGATGCTGAGGAAAAGACGTTGGAAAGTGGCAGATGCATTGCATAGGCCAAAAGGAATCTTCTTGTATGCGAGAGTCCCCCATGGACTTGAGAAAGTTGTTTTGGCTTGGTCCTTCGGTGTAATTTGGATTTGGTTATAGCCACTATAACCATCCAAAAAGCTATAATAATGGTGCCCTACAATGGTGTCCAACACCTGGTCCACAAATGGGAGTGGAAAGTGATCCTAAAAGGTAGCCATGTTGAGAAATTTTAAACCTACACAGACCCTCCATTTGCCACCCTTCTTTGGCATAATAATGAGTAGGCTGATCCATTCGCTATTGGCGATGGAATAGATGAACCCCGCCTTGAGCAACTACTTGATTTCATCTTTGACGACTTGTTTCAATTTGGGGTTCAACCGTCTTTGTTGTTGATGTCATGGCTTTATGGAGGGGTCAATATAGATCCAATGTTAGCAAACCTTGGGATCAACTCAAGTTAACTCAGGATATGACCATGCAAACATAGCATCCCATTTGTTCACCACCTTCAGCAACTTTTTCTTTTGTTCAAGAGCAAAGGTGTCATTGATAATTATAGGTTTCCCATTTTGCAAAAATGCGTATTCTAAGTGGGCCAGTAAAGACTTGAGCTCCAGGGGCTCTTGCTTGAAGCTCTCAAGGATTTGCAACTTTCCCCAATCATCATGATCATCAACAATGGAGACTTGTTGATGAACCTCTTCCATTTCATCCATGCTTTCTACATAGGCTCGTACAAGCTGCTCAGATGGTTCCATGCACTATGTGCTACTAGCAGGATCAACTATCAACCACTGGGTGCCCTCTTGTTTTGTGGTTGCTGCATACAGGCACTGTTGAACTGGTGATTCTTCGGTACACTGACTACATGCTTGAATGGATGTCCACTTAGCAAACCATAACTACTGAACACAGTTTCACCCTGAGTCACTGTACATGATGCATGGAACATGCTTCTTCTTGATCTTTCCAAAAGGATTTTCCTTTGAAATTTCAAGGGAAAGATCTCGAAGTCCTAGTCTTGCATCCACCGTGCTAAGCCAGGCCCTCCCCATTATGATTGGGAAGTTTCCCTTGCAATTTTCAACACGAATGACAAAGAAATCAGCAAGATAGGACCACCCACAAATGGTGGTCACAATGTCTTCCACCAATCCCAAAGGAACAGTGATGGATTGGTCTGCCAATTCAAGTTGAATGTTTCTCTTCTTTAATGGGGGTAGGTTCCAGTTCTTGTACATGTTATGAGAGATCAAATTGACTCCTGACCCCAAATCCAGAAGGGCTTTACATGGCTCATTTCCTACCACCTGAAGATAGATGAGGAGACTTTCCAGATCAAACAATTTCTAGGGAAGGTGACTTGCCTTTATCTAGTCAGTCATGGCATGTGTGAGCATGAATGTTTGTATGTTGGAGGGTGTTTGGTTTGAAGGTTGCTTGAGCGGTGGAATAGTGGAGGCGTTTTAAAGTTCAGAGGCATTGGCCATAGGTGTATGTGAGGGTATGTTCAGATTATTGGGTTGGAAAAAAGGATGTTTTCCTGGTTTGAGTTTTGGTCCACTCAGCTGAGGTGCCAGTTGTAGGTTGATAGCCCTCATAGAATTTTGTTGATGTGGCTGTGGCGATATCTCCCCCTGCATAGGTGGAGCAGGTGGTAGCTGAGTGGGATGTTGCAGAGGAGTGGCAGAAGAAGGTGATGGAGGATAATAGAGATGTGCGCTTTCCCCCCTGGGTGATGGAGATTGTGGTCAGAAATATTCTGGGGGGTAGTAATAATTTTGAAATGTGGTGTGGCTGGAAGAGTCCCATGGAGAGACTAGTTGTTGAACATAGTACCCATAGGGATCTTGTTATTAATAACAATACTACTGCCTTGGAGGTGGCATCCCCCACGCTTGTGGATGCTACCACTACTGAAAGTGTTCATATGGTTGTGGTGGTGCTCCACTCGAATAATAACCTTGCTGTTGGTGGAACTGCCTTGGGTTGCCTTGTGGGTAAGGCAACCTGTAGGGTGTTTGCCTCGTTGCCAAGCAAGGATTAAACGTGTATACCCCAAACTCTTGAAGATGTGACACTACGAGGCAACACCCCTTAGGATGTTCATATTGGAATATTCCACATTCCTCATCCTCCTTCGTGTCAGAGTCTGCTATCGGCTCTGCTACAGCAACTTTTCCCTTATCCTTATGTTGGGCATGTTCATATTTCTTCTTCCTATGCCGATCATGATCATTACCTTATTCTCTGGACTCTTCCAAAGAGTCCCACATCTTATCAACCTTTGCCAAAATTTTAGATGCAAAATTTTGTAAAGCCAAGGTCTTTCGATTCACTGCTACTTCCAGTGGTGATTCCTCCTCATCTTCGCAAAATCGAACCTCTCTCTTTCTAATGGAAGGATCCCAATTAAACTCCTCTATGCTCTCCTTCTTTCTAAGTTTCCCCTCTTCTTTGGCCACTTGCTCAATGAGGTGCTACAATTGATGGGCCCTCAGTTCTGATAATCGTCCATGGGCATATACGCCAAGGGTCTTTCTTATTTCAAATCGGAGTCCATCAATGATATGGTGAAGTTGTGCCCATTGAGAGTAGCCATGACCAAGGCACCAATGTAGTAATGAATAGTATCTACTCATGGTTGCATCCAAGGGTTCGTGATTACCTTGCTTCCATCCTTGGATCTAACATCTCACATTTGCCACCCTAGAGTACGTTTGATATTTGTCATTGAAAATCTCAAGCATCATACTCCATCTTCAGATTAATTCCAGTTCCAAGGACTGATACCAACTTTCTGCTTTCTTGATGAGTGTGAGAGGAAACAGTTTAAGCTTCTACCAATCATTATCAATATTCTACAGGGTGCAAGCATCGTGGAACGCTTGCAGGTGGGTCTGCAGATCACAATTGTATCCCCCCTCAAATATGGGGATGTTGTTTATGTCAACGCATTTGATCCAGCTATCTTTCACGTGCCTACTGGGTATCTAAACTACCTCGGCAATATGGAGCATGCTCCGAGTAGCCAAAAATGGCTCATTCGAGTCATAGTCCTGCTGAGCACAATAATTTCTATGACGATTTCAGATACCCCTCCTTTCATTATGGTGTACTTTGCGTGATTGGTCGTGCGTTTCCCCACACTAGTCGCTTCAGTCCTTACGACCACCATCTCCTTGCTCCTTTCTACCATGGTTATGATCAAAGTCTAAACTAGGTGACGGTAGAGGAGAGTGAGAGGATGGAGAAGAAGGAGAGGATTCGCCACTGCTTCGGTGTTGATCTCCCCCTCTACTCTGATGACGGCCTCGATCATCCTATCCATCTTTTCCTAAGTTGTGACTTTTCCCATGTGACCCTCCATCCCCTTGGGGATCTTAGTTACTTGGTGGCTTATTCTGGATAATGGATTGGAGGACCTACCTCCCCATAGGAAGTTTGACCAAATGGGAATCATGAAAGATAGGTTCTCCATCGTCCTGCAACCCTTGCAAGAATAAGGGGTTACTGAAGTGTTTTCCCTTCAGGTGTTCATATCATTCTACCTGCTACTAATCTCATGCTCGTTGGGCCTCAGTGGGACAATAGTCCTAGTAGTCATGGTCCTCCATGACGTACTCCATACGATGGTCTTGGATGCCTAGTCTGCCAAGATTGTGGAATAGCGTTCCAGGGGCCGATCTGTCGAGTCGTAGTATGATGTTACCCTCCATGTCCCACCATCGCAAATGCTCATCCTAATGTAGGATGAATGTGAAATCAGGAACATATTCATCAGGATGCTTGCATACCACCCGACATTCTTGTGGCATCGATGGGTTGGATACATCTCGCCTGTGAGAAGACATGTTAGATGTTAGATGATCCATTTACTCGGTGTACCTTACTTTTTACTCTAATCCACCTAGCGTGCATAAATGTTGCTATCCTAGGTCTGTTCCAACAATGCAGATGATAATTTTACTAAGGTTAAATGACACATGCAAGACTAACCTTCCCTGGAAATGGCACCAATGATGAGCGGCTAGGTATCCCTATGCCCAACCATGCGAATCACAAGTGTTCACATGCGACTCGGTCAAATTCCATAGACTATGAGCACTTAACATACACTAGACCTCTAACTAGCAAAACCTTTTGTTAGAATGGTCGTTGTCTTCTCAACCGCACTTGTGAGTATTTAGTGGCAATGGTTAAGTGAGATTGAGGCAACTGATTTTTATGGCTTTTTACTTTATCTTTTGATGTCTAATTAAGGTATGGAAAGTAAGGAATACAATATTATATAATCTATGATCATCCTAATCTATGTCCTAATTCTTCCTAGCATAAGTATCTAATCCCATCTTCCGTGTATGTCCTAAGAATTACCTAACAGCTACTGGGCTACTAGATGTTAAGCGTCGTTGGGTTACCAAGTGTTGGGTTTCACGTTCGAGATGGTCGTACTTATGGCTTCTACGAACAATGAATGAGTGATAACGATTACAATAATAATAACATAAACTCAAATGAATGATTAAAGCATATAAATATTAAACTATAAATGCATAGAAATGGCTAAGTCCAATTGTTGTAAGGAATGCTCAAAAATCTTGTCTTTATTACCATTCACGCCAATGGGCTTAGGTACATCAGCACTCGAATAAAGAGTCGGACATCTTTCTTACACCTACAGCAAGAACTTGGAAAATATTCTAACTCTTGCAGAAAAAAACTGCAAGAGCTTTGCTACAACTGACAAAAAGGCACCTAAGAGAGGTGAGAGCCCTCTTATTTATAGGCCTCAAAAGGTGTCGTGTAAATGGGGCCACGTCGATGCATGGAAGGATGCGTCGATGAGGCCACATCAATGGGGCCACGTCGATGCATGGAAGGATGCATCAATGGGGCCACATCGATGGAGCCACATCAATGGGGCCACGTCGATGCATGGAAGGATGCATCAATGGGGCCACATCGATGGGGCCACATCAATAGGGCCACGTCAATGCATGGAAGGATGCATCAATGGGGCCACATCGATGGGGCCATGTATACGGGGCCACGTCAATGTAGCTGCATATACAAGACCCCATATACACGGCCTAGTAGACGTAGCAACCAACAAACACTTCATCACCAAGCAATGAACTATTTTTGTTCAATATCAAATGCTCATATTGATGTTTGCAGCTGCTGGTAGTCATTCATTTGTTGAGCCAAGTTCTCTACAACTACATGTTGTCCTTCAAAATGTGTGTGGAGAACTTTGGGTTCTGCATTTGCTATTTCTAACTTTTATTTTGTTTCTTTATGCACTTGGAACTCACCCTCGTATAAAGAATATGAGGTGGCCACTTGCTTTTCTAGGTCAAAATGTGGCCTTCTAGCTTTTAGCATAGTTAGGTTTGCATAACAGAGATTGACTAATTCCATGTAGTCTACCATCTCTTCAATCTGCAGCTCTTTGAGATGGATCTCAGCTTGGTTGTAGGCGTTCAATCCATCGAAGATGGGTTACCACACCTTGCCTCCTCCCCTAAGTTGTTGGAGTGCTTGGTTCATCTTAGCCTTTGCGACTTGAATCTCTATTTCATTTACTTCCTTTTGCAATCCCACTTGGTCCCTATAATAATTTTTTACTCATTCAAACTTAAGGGCCTCATTTTTCCAAGCATCGATTTCAATAGCTAATTTTTGTTGCAAGGCTCAAACTTCCTTCATGGACAAATTATGATTTTTAGCTATCAATCTTCTTACATCAGTGTTTACCTTAGCTAGCTCCTCTTGCTGTTGATGGATAAAATCTTTCATGCATTGATTTTCAACACCAACATTGTGTAGGCAATGAACTTCTACGATCAACCTGACATTCTCCTAGCAAACCTCTACCAAGTCCTTTTTTAGATGGTAAAAATGGATGTTTGTTAAGGACTTGTCAAAGATTGCTGACTCTCACTTGTTCTCAACCATCTGAAGTTTGGTTTGAAGCTATTGAAAATCTTCATCCTTAGTGAGTTCACGGTTGAGAAGAGTTGGATCAACAAGTTGGACCCTTAGTTGGGAAACTTCCATAGCCAAGCAATGATGATCACCCTAGGCTACTTCAAGTTGTCCCTCTAAGATGAGGCACTTGCCCCTTACTAAGAGCAGCTTTGACTGAGTTGCAATGATGTTGTCCAAAAGATCAAAAATATTTGAAAACGATTTCCTAGTTCCCACCAATCAGTCCAACAATTCTTCATGTTGGGCTATGTTGATTTTGCTACATTGAGTTCCTAAGAATGTCTATACATCTTCAAGTCCATGTACATCTGGTACAGGCACCGTAGGTGCATTAAGAGCCGTAGCAATTGTGTCAACAACCACTTCTACCATAACTTCTTATCCCTGGTGTTTCATTACCAGGATAGTTGCCCCTTCTCCATCCTCCAAGAGCATAGAGAAAGTAGTGAAATTTNTAACCAGAAAGTTTTTCATTAACTTTCCATAGTTGTTTTTCATTGAAATTGAGAAAAGATTTCCTAAAAACGAACATGGAAGATGAGCTCTACCCTTTTCCTACCTAATTAGAAAGTTGTGCAAATGGGTAGGGATAGCACGATATGCCAATGATACACTGCATCATGCCCCAATTGCCTTGTTGCGAGAAATGATGAAAAATAAGACTCCTGCCATCACACAACTAAGGGAAGAGTAGCAACCACCTTCACCGCCTGCACAAACAACAAGGTCAGGCTCATAGGTGATCATAGAACACATATGCGAGATTTGACAATTGCTCTTGAGCCAACAGGAGCNGGCATATCATGCTATCCCTACCCATTTGCACAACTTTCTAATTAGGTAGGAAAAGGGTAGAGCTCATCTTCCATGTTCGTTTTTAGGAAATATTTTCTCAATTTCAATGAAAAACAACTATGGAAAGTTAATGAAAAACTTTCTGGTTAAAGTGGCACATGCATGAGTAGAGAAGGTAGTGATCTTGCTGGGTCTTACCATTGGATTCAAGTGGTAAGATGCAATTTTTGAGTAAACCCTCTCTGCGGTGGTTAGTGTGTCAAACTTCTTACGTTCTATCCCATAGCACCACTTGATCCACTCCCCTTTTACTTCAAGGTTTGCTTGTTTGGGAATCTCCACCATGTCAGCTTTGGTCTCTGGTAACCCAAGAGCTTGTGCAATTGCTTCTACAAAGTAAGATACATGAATGTCTTTGATTCTTACTCTGGACCCTGGTTGCTTATTCATACAAAAGAGATAAGTTTCTCCTAGGTACCATTCACCACTAAATGTGATAATTGGCCACATAGGATAATTCTATACTTGAGTTTTGACTTCTTCTAGTGCATTTTCTAGAACTAGTCTAAAGTTCAACTCCTGAAGGACCATTCGTTGTAGCTCCCTCAACTTGATAGCATCAATACAAGCCTGGGTCATGGTGACCTCAAGCCATGGTGCTACCACTGGAGTCTCATCCCTTCACGATTGTTCGCTGGGGACATCCTCTTCAAGAATCTAATGAATAGATTCCATGTCAGGTCCTTCACGGAGGGGGCCAGTTGCATGTGAGTCCTCCACATGCTCTTGAGGTCATGTGTCTCATCCTCTTTCCATTCTAGGTCGCTTATCCCTTGGTTGGAACAGTCCTTCTCCCCTTGGATGCCTCGATTTAGGTGCCATTTGCAATCATAACATAATCATGAATTATAATTTGTATAAGTTTCTCAAAATGGTAATCATACACCTTCTCATTTTGACCAAGCTATGACATCAACACGTGTATCCTATTAGATTCCTCCGGAGTGTAGTTGAGGGGTTAGAAAAAAACAATAAAACATGACGAGTTTCAATTTTTAATTGTTGTGTTATTTTTTTTTTGTCTTTTTTTTCTGTTTCCTAAGAGGTGTTAAGGCTTTGATAATCATAATAATCATTAACCTCACCCTCTCCCCCACGATGTATAGCATGCCTCTAGTAGCAAAAGGGTTAAAGAATGGCTGGATTGGGACACATGGTGGACACGTTTGGTGCTTAAAAAGAAGACTTGATGTAGGAACATGGAAAATATCCCCTAGCTTTGTGAAGAAATAGATAAATTTCAAAGGTGCAATGCAAGTATATATAGTATTTTTGTCTTACATTGATGGGGCCACATAAACAAGGTTGCATAAATGTAGGTGGGTGCATATATGGGGCCTAGTTGATGTAGTTGTTCAATGGGGTTGACCAGCATTGACCAATGAATTAAAAGTCCAAAGCTGTGAATTGTAGCATAACACTGGGGGGATTCGAGAATGTCAAGACCAAAGAATAATATGAGAGAAAAAGGAAGGAAAATTGTGATCAAAGGAAGAGTCAAAATTAGGAGAATATCATAGTATGGAACTTGGTGGATGAAGGGTTGTGTGATGGGAAACATAGAAATGATCGACCAAATAAATCAAAGGGATAGGAGATTAATAAATGGAACCAAAGGATGTGTAAGTGGGTCCTCCCCATAGCAAGCAATAGCCTTAGCAGCCCTTGCACATCATCAACATAGGAGTCCAAGGGCCCCATAGTTAATTAATGGTAACTACGAGTTAATACTCGCATCCATGAGAACCAGCCGAAGAATTAGAAGTTCTAGCAAAGTATGGTAGACATTCAAAACATAAAACCAGCAGTGAGGTGAGTAATGGGAAGTAAATGATGGAGAGAAGAGGGAGTGAAATGGAATTCCTAAGTTTGGTCACATGAAATCCCTTGTGAAGTGTATGATTAAGTGACCTAGTAGGATCCATCCTCAATCCAAACCCAAAATTAACCATGCTCAGTGACATCACATCAACATTCGAAGACTAGTCCATTTCGTTGAGGCATAAGAATGCTCCCACAATAATCACCACTCCAACATGAGTGAGAGATAGAAAGTGAAAAAGGAGTTGAGTTAGAGGGGACAAAACAAGTCCCATAACTAGTGCTTGTAGCCTGTTAGAGGCAGTCTACGGGGTGTGCTTTGAATTTCCATGTTTTTTTTTATGTTTTTTTTTTCTATGAAAACCACACCATGCAAAGACCCATGCAATTTTGCATGCATTTGGTCAAAGGGATGTGCTTTGAATCCTCATTTTTTTTGAATAATGAGGACCACACCGTGCAAGGACAAATTGCCATTTAACTTCCTTTTATGAGAGGATATGGAGTGGTAAGAAGTCCATGAGGACACACACTTGCATACAAGGGAATAGAAAAGTATGAAGAATGTTGCATTTCCCTTGAGGTCAAACCCTGTTCAAACTGTTGGATCCACCTCAAGTCTAGAAACTACGCAAGTCAAAAATTAATTAAAGTTGTTTTTAATTGAAAGGGATTTGCATGTTTTTAAAATAAGGAAAATCGTGGAGTGGGTGTATGGATGGATGACATGGACTCACTACCTATTACATAAAATGAAAGTAGAATGTGACTTCTTAGAACAACAATGCTAAGGTAGGAGCTAGATAGAATAGGTGGACCATATCATGCAAACCATCTAAAAGAGAAACAACCGCACCAATACATCCTATGACAATAAGATAGCTTATTAATGAAAAGTATAAAACAATCAAAGGATAAGTATGTATATACAGATAGAAATAATTAAAAAAAGAAAGAAAAAGTAAGTAAGAATGGTCAAACGTACTAATGATGTTGTAAAACAAAAAGGTGTAAAATAAAAACTTTCAAAAATAATTGAGAAATCCATAAAGGTTATTAGCATGGATGGTGATCTCCCCCATGACTAAGTTGGGAGGAAGAGATCCAAAAAATGGAACGAGGTTGACTGTGCGATGAGAGGGTAGTGACACTAGTCAGTGGAGTTCATGGAAGGGTTTTAATTGTTGCATATTGACTAATTATGTTTTTGTCGGATCCTCAGGTTTGTGTATAAGTAGGGCCCTGAATGGAAAGGTTTTGAAAATAATATAAGGTCCCTCCCACAATTTTTGAAACTTAGTACATTGTAGTACATGTGTGGGGTTCTAGTAAAGTACCTTATCTCCATGTTGAAATGTTACCTTTCAAATCCTAAGATCATGACATTTTTTATTATAGGCCTTATGTATTTCATTTGATGATAGGGCTATTAGTTGATTCTCATCTAACACATTGAAGTTGATGAGTTGTTCTAGTTGTGCTAGTGATAAGTCAAGACCCAAGTCTCTAGTGGTAGATAGTGTTCGAAGTTCTGCCTAAGTTGGAAGTTTTGGTAGTTTTCCGTACACTAACTCATAAGGACAGTAGCTGATCGTAAGTTTTCACGTTGAGCAATAGGCCCAAAGAGAATCATTAAGTTTTGTGTTCCAATCCTTCCTATATTTGCTAATGGTCCTAGTTAGGATCTTTGTAATCTCCCTATTTGTGACTTTGGCTTGCCTGTTGGCTTGGGGGTGATAGGGTGTTGTAAATTTATGTTCGACCCCCAAGTGCTGCATGAGTTTATAAAAAGTATTGCTCGTAAAGTGAGTTCCATTATCTGAAATGAGTGCACATGACATCCCAAACCTGTTCACGATTTGCTGTTGGACAAATTGTGTTGTGGTAGTTGAGGAACAATCGGTGACGGCTACCGCCTTTGCCCACTTGGTACAGTAGTCTGCTACGATGATGATATATGCCTTTCTGTTGGACATGGGTGCAATGGGACCCATGAAGTCAATGCCCCAAATATTAAAGCTTTCTAGTGGCTAGATCCATTGTTGAGGTCCCTCCATTCATGTCATCATCCCACCATATCATTGACATCATTCATAAGAGTAGACAAACCATTGAGATCTCTAAAGAGTGTAGGCTAGTAATACCATGCAAGTAGGATCTTAATGGTTGTGCATTATCCAACATAGTGGCCCCCATAAGGGCCTTCATGAGCATCTTTATGGACACATAGTTTATCCTCATCAAGGATGCACCATCGAACCAAGCCATCCACACACACCATGTAAAGGTGTCCATTGATTTCCGTGAAGTGCTTGGCCTTGTGAAGAAACTATTATTTCTTCCAATGATCCCACTCGTTTGGTAACTCTTTTGTTAGAAGATAGGTAAGGATGTTGCTGAACCAAGTTGATCCTATGGGTGT
The DNA here is from genome assembly GCA_015680685.1 of Gnetum montanum. NCBI lineage: Eukaryota > Viridiplantae > Streptophyta > Gnetopsida > Gnetales > Gnetaceae > Gnetum > Gnetum montanum. The sequence goes on along the minus strand of MNCI01004181.1, from coordinate 182,714 downwards.
TTCCTTGGCGATTGCTCTAATGAAGAGGAGTTCATCTGGTAATTGGTCAGAGAGTGGCTCCTCCTCCTTTGCACTATCCCATTGTAACCAAGATAAGTGGTTAGCAACCACATTCTCAGCTCCCTTTTTGTCTACCATAGTAAGATTGAATTCCTGAAGGATCACTAGCTACCGTATAATACAGGGACTCACCATTGGTTTGTTCATAAAGAACCGGATGGCACTGTGGTTAGTATGTACAAACACCTTGTATCTGAGCACATAGTGTCAGAACTTTTCCAAGGCAAACACCACTACCATTAATTCCTTTTCGGTGGTGGTGTAATTGAGCTGAGCACCCACAATGCTTCGACTTGCATAGTGGATATAATATGGACATCTCTAGCCATCCAATTGTGTGAGCATGGCTCTCAATGCATAATTAGATGCATCTGTCATGATGTGAAATGGTCTAGACCAATCAAGTGCCCATAGAATTGGAGTCTCTACGAGTTTCCATTTTAGTGTTTGGAATACAGACTCACATTCCCTAGTCTAGACAAATGGAGCATCCTTCTTCATTAGTTCCACCAACGACTTGGCAATCTTCAAGAAATTCTTGATGAAGCGTTGGTAATAACCAGTGTGTCCAGGGAATGACCAGACATCTTTTACAGTGCCTGGTTGACTAATGATTCCTT
>MNCI01004181.1:153901-181551 GCA_015680685.1 Gnetum montanum | reverse complement strand
AAAACTTCTACTCCATTGCCAATTTGTTCTTGAAAGATGCTAAGGATGAGGCGTTGGAAGGTTGCAGGTGCATTACATAGGCCAAAGGGCATCCTCTTATATGCAAAAGTCCCCTAGGAACTTGCAAATGTTGTTTTGGCTTGGTCTTTGGGTGTGATTTGGATTTGGTTATAGCCACTATAACCATCCAAAAAGCTATAGTAACAATGCCCCGTAATAGTATCCAACACTTGATCCATAAACAGAAGTGGGAAGTCATCCTTGAAGGTTACCATATTTAGTAATTAGAAATCTATACAGACTCTCCAATTTTTATCCTTCTTTGGCACAATAATGAGTGGATTGACCCATTCGCTATTCATGATGAAATAGATGAACCTTGCTTTCAGCAATTGTTCAATTTCATCTTTAATGATTTGCTTCAGTTTGGGGTTCAATCGTCTTTGTGGTTATTGTCGTGGCTTCATAGAGGGGTTGATATGAATCTGATGTTGGCATACCCTAGGTCAACTCCTGTTAGTTCAAGATATGACCATGCAAAAGTAGCCACCCATTTGTTCACCATATTTAGCAATCTCTTCTTTTGTTTAGGAGCAAGAGTGGCATTAATGATTACCGACTTGCCATTCTACAAGAATGCATATTCCAAATTGGCCAATAAGGTTTTCAGTTCCAAGGGTTCATGTCTAAATCTTTTAGGGATCTATAGCTTTCCTCAATCATCATTGTCATCAACAGTGGAGACTTGTTAATGGACCTTTTCCAATTCATCCATGCTTTCCATATAGGCACATACAAGGCCCTTAGATGGTTCCATGCATAAAGTGCTACTATCAGAGTTAGCGGTTAGCCACTGGGTGCCTTTTTGATTTGTGGCTACTACATACAGACATCATTGAATATGTGATTCTTCAGCACACCAACTGCATGCTTGAATAGATGTCCACTTAGCGAACCAAATTTGCTACATACAATTGCACCTGGAGTCATTATACGCAATGCATGGAACACGCTTCTTCTCAATCTTCCCAAAAGGATTTTCTTTTGAAATTTCAAGGGAAAGATCTCAAAGCCCCAATTGTGCATCCACTGTGCTAAGCTAGGATCTTCCCATTATGATCGAAAAATTTCCCATACAATTATCAACATGGATGACCAAGAAGTCAGCAAGATAGGACCACCCACAAATAGTGGTCACAATATCTTCTACCAATCCTAAGAGAATAATAATGGATTAGTTTGCTAGATCAACCTAAATTTTTCTTTTCTTTAATGGGGGTAGGTTCCAAGTCTTGTACATATCATGCGAAATCAAGTTGACACCTGACCCCAAATCTAAAAGAGCTTTGCATGGCTCATTTCCTACCACTTGGAGGTATATGAGGGAACTCCCTGGATCAGTCAATTTCTAAGGAAGATGGCTTGCCTTTATCCAGTCCATCACAGCATGTGTTAGCATGACGGTTTGTACTTTGGAAGGTGTTTGGCTTGAAGGTTGCTCGAAGGGTTGAATGGTGGAGGTGATTGGAGGTTTAGAGGCACTGGCCATAGGTGAATTTGAAGGTATGTTTGGGATATTGGGTCAAAAAAAAGGGTGTTTCCATGGTTTTGATTCAAGTCCACTTGGCTAAGAAACTAGTTGTAAGTTGACAGCCCTCGTGGCATTACGTTGTTGTGGCTATGGTGGTATTTCTCCCTACATAGGTGGAGCAAGAGGTAGTTGAGTGGAGGGTTGATGAGTAGGTATGGTAGGAGAAGGTGACAGAAGATAGTATAGATGTGGGTTCTCCCCCCTAGGTGATGGAGACTATGTTTGGAAGTATTCTGAAGGGTAGTAATGATTTTGAAATGATGCATGACTAGAAGAGTCATGTGGGGATACTGGTTGCTAAACGTAGTACCCATAAGGATGCAACTGCTGATAAGGGTACTGCTACCTTGGAGACGGCATCCCCCATGATTGTCGATGCTACCATTGCTGGTAATACTCATAAGGTTGTAGTGGTACTCCACTTGGATAATATCCCTATTGTTGGTGGAACTGCTTGGGATTGCCTTGTGGGTAAGATAATCTTTGAGGTGTTTGCCTTTTTGCCAAGCAAGGATTCAACGCATACACCCAAAACTCTTGTAAATGTGACACTATAGGAAAACACCCCTTAGGATGTTTGTACTTGCATATGTTACATCCATCATCTTCCTCTGTGTCAGAGTCTACAATTTGTTCTGTTGTAGCAACGTTTCCCTTACCTTTATGGTAGGCATGTTCAACTTCTCTTCTCCTATGCTGATCTTAACCATTGCTTTGTTCTTTGGATTCCTCTATGATTTTCAAAACACTTTGGAATTTTTCATCCAAAGAATCCCACATCTTGTCAACCTTGGTCAAAATTTCAAAGGAAAATTTTTGTATGGGTAAGGTTTTTTGATTCACTGCTACATCTAGTGGTGATTCTTCCTCATCTTCAGAAAATTGGACTTCCTTCTTTCAGATGGAAGACTCCCAATTATATTCTTCTGTACTTTCCTTTTTCCTTAGTTCCCCTTCCACTTTGGCCACCTGCTCAATGAGGCACTATAGTTGATGAGCCCTTAACTCAGATAATTATCCTTGAGCGTAAACACTAAGGATCTTTCTTGTTTCAAAGCGGAGCCCATATATGATATGCTAGAGCTATTCTCGCTGAGAGTAGCTATGACCAAGGCATCGATCTAACAATGAGTAATATCTACCCATGGCTGCATCCAAAGGTTCATGGCCACCTTGCTTCCATCCTTGGATTTGTTGTCTCAAATTAGACACTCTAGAGTAGGTTTGGTATTTATCATTGAAAATTTCCAGCATCGTACTTCATCGTCTGATTGATTTTGGTTCCAAAGACCGATACTAGCTTTCCGCTTCCTTAATGAGTGTTTGGGGGAATAGCTTGAGTTTCTGCCAATCATTGTTTATATTTTGCAGGGTGCAGGCATCATGAAATGCTTGCAAGTGAGTCTACAGATCACAGTTATATCCCCCTTCAAATTTGGGGATGTTGTTCATGTCAAGGCACTTGATCCAGTTGTATTTTAAGTGCTTGGTGCGTATTTGAACTACCTTGACTATATTAAGTATGCTCTAAGTAGCAAGTAGTGGTTCATTTGAGTCATAGTCCTACTAATGGCCATGACATCCGGGATGGTTTCTGCTGCCTCTCTTTTCTTGATGGTAAGACTTGCGTGATTGATCACGCTTTTCCTTACGTTATCCCCATCTATCCTTGCAGTCCTATCGATCTTTCTAATCACCATCACCCTGATCCTTGTTGCGATGGTGGTGATTAGAGTCAGAACCTGGTGAAGACAAGGTGGAACAAGAATATGGAGAAGAGGGAGAAGAGGAAAGAGAACTACCACCGTCATGGTGTTGGTCCCCTCCTCTGCTCCAGTGACAACCTCTATTTTCACATTCCTCCTTCCCTTTTCCATGATCTTTTTTGTGAGATCCTCCACCACCCAGGAACTCATAATCACCTAATTTTTTACTTTGTATGATGGATTGGATGATTTGATGTAGTGGAGGAGGTTCAGGCAAATGGCAACCATGAGAAATAGGTTCCTCATCATCATGCGGGCCCTACAAGAACAAAGGTTTACTAAACTATTTTTCCTTTATGTACTCATGGTGTTCTGCCTAGTGTTAGTCCTGTGCACATTGTGCTTCAATTGGGCGATAGTCCCAATAATCATGATCCTCCATTACATACTCCACATCGTGGTCCTAAATGTCGAGTCTGGCAAGAGTTTGGAGCAGCATTCCAAGAACTGATCGATCAAGGGGTAATATGATATTGCCCTCCATGTCCCACCATCGCACGTGCTCATCTTGATGCAAGATAAAGATGAAGTTGGATATATACTCGTCTGGATGTGCATATACCACCTAACATTCCTGCGACACTGGTGGGAAGGATCCGTCTTGCCTATGAGAGTAAGATATTCTTGATGTTAAATAACAAATAGATCGGTGTGCCTTACTCTTACTTAAACTACCTGGCATGCGTAGATTTCAATATATTGGGTCCGTTCCAATGCAATGAATAATGATCTTGCTAAGACTAGATAGCGCATGTAAGACTAATAGTCCCTAGCAACGGCGCCAATGATGAGTGATGATGTACACCTATGCCCAACCATATGAATCATGAGCATGCATGTGCAACTCAATCGAATTTCATAGACTACAAGCACTTATGTACAAAAAATTCCAGCCAGCAAAACCTTAGTTAGAATGGTCATTATCTTCCCAACCTCACTTGTAATATTCTAAAGTGATGGTTGAGTGAGATTGAGGCAAATGATTTTTATTAGTTTTCATTTTATCATTTAAGGTCTGATTCTTTTAGTGTAGGAAATGGAAAGTTGTATTATTTGTGATTGTTCTACTCTATCACTTAACTTTCCCTAGCATAAGCAACCAATCTCATCTTCTGTGCACACCCTAAGCATACCCTAACCACTACTGGGTTACCAGATGTTAAGCATCACTAGGTTGCCAAGTGTTAGGTATATGTTCAAGATGGTCGTACCTATGGTTCTTATAAACTCTGAGAAGGGTTGTAACCATAAAGTGCTAATAATAAAGGACTTTGGAATGCTTAAAACATTGAAATATTAAAGTGTTTTAATGCTTAAGTAATTAAATCCAAATGTTGCAAGGAATGTTTAAAAAGCTTGTCTTTATTGCCACTCATGCCAATGGGCTTAGGTACATTAGCACTCAAATAAAGAGTCGTACACCCTTCTCACTTCTGCTACAGGCACTTGAAAAATATTTTAACTTGTATGGAAAAAAACTATAAGAACTTCGCTACAATTAACTCAAAATATGCCATAAATGCTGCGAGTGTGCACATATTTATAGCAAGAGACAAACTCTGCGTTAACGGGGTTGTGTTAACACATGGACGAATATGTTGATGGGGTCACGTCACCATGGCCACGTCAACAAGACTCCATTAACGCAACCCAATCAACGTATCAACTGAACACTTCATCATAAGGCTAATGTGTTTTTCAACATATATCAAATAATCATGATAGTATCTAAATATGAGTGAATTTGTTCTTTATATTCTAAAGAATGAGGAAGCTAGAATGGAAATTTTTATAAAGGGATTACGACCATCCATCCATGATTATCTCAATACATTTATATCACTAAAGTATGAAGATGTCTAATCTTGAGCCTTAACTATGAAAAGAAACTAATAAGAAGATTTTTAGAGGAAGAACATAGGTAAGAAAAGAGGCTTGCTGCTAAGAAGTAAACTAAGAAGTTCTAAGAAAGCTAGATGATTTGATGAGTGTAAGTAGTAGACTATTAGTGCCTCTTATTGAGTACCCTTGTTTCAATTATGGTAAAGTGGTGCATACAAAAATAAATTGTTCCAATTTCTATTGTTGTGTCAAGCTAAGACATATGAGTAGAGATTGCTCAAAGTAAAATGAACATGGTAAGAGTGGAGGCTATCTTGAAGGTTCTTTCCAAAGCTTCAAAGACAACAAAATGATTTCAGTAAGAAAGAGAACAACTAGGTAATAAAAATTCCAAAACAATTCCTTAATTAATCAACTCCTGGTTGAGAAACCCAACACAACCATGAAAAGAAAAGGTAAGATTACTAGTTTATTTCTTAAATGTAACTTGTCACAACCTAGAAATTTGCATAAATTTAATTATTTAATTTAATGTATATAATTAATTCTTTAATGTTGTCACATGCATTTCAATAGCTTAGCTTCTTTCCATTACCATTATTGTTGTTGTTAGTTTTTTATGTAAATGAATGCAATATGCTTGCTAGGGTAATTTGTTAAGGTTTTGTATCCTTTATTTTACTATTATTGAAGCCTAGTCGTAGATCTTTTAAATATTTTATGATTAAATATTGAAATCCCATTACCCTAGGAAGTTTTGCTTTTTATGAGGTATTATGCCTTTACAAGTATTTGGTTATGCATTTTTTGTTCTTTATGTACATTTAGTTATGTATATTCAATCTTCATTATGCACGTTTAATTATGCATCTTTTATTTTAATTATGCATCTTTTATTTTAATTATGCATACGTGATTGTATAATACTTTGTTCATGGAGCAATTTTGAACCCTCATCCTAGCCAAATCATATCCCTTGCTGCTTTTTGTTATTAAACTAAGATTTGAAGTTTATTTTTAATTATAATTAAATATTGCATAAATTAGCTTTGTTAAGGAAGTACCCTAGGATGATGTTTTACCTAGAATATAACCTTATCAATGTGTCTAGGATGCTCCAAAATGTTAGTTTTGATCCTTGGCTGACTAGAATTAGAGTTAAGATTTTTGAGATATCACATTTTCTAGTTTGCTCAAACACCATAAAAGTTTCAAAATTTGAACTCAGCGACTACGATAAGTGAAGGTTAGGTGGGATTTTAACATATGATTAGATAAAACACTATGATAAGTAAAGATCCCATAGCTTCAAACGGCATTTGATTTAAAGTCTCCTATTTTAAGTACAAGAATATTAGTGGAGAGGGAAATTAGAAAAATTGAACTTATAAAAATGATTTTGGAAAAGAAATAATAAAAATAAAAATAAAAAAATCAAATTTGTTTTAAATTCAATGTTGATAAGCATGTTCATGTGCAAACTCAAAACATATATGTTATATGTTAGATGAATTACTTTTTCACACCACCTCATGTTTTTTTCTTTTGCCTTTTCCGCTACTTGCTTTTTGTTGTTTTTTTCCACCATTTGGTTTTGCAACCATCATTTTCCAAAATAGTGTTCCATCACATTTTTCTAAAAGATTTTTTTCATCCTTTCCTTTTCGACAATTTGAGTCTTGTTTCTTCTATTCTCCACCTTATAAATATAGGTTGTGGCTAATTAAGAGTGTTATGTAGAAAAGGAAGATGCTAAGAGAATTTTGGATGATCTACCAACACAATTAAGGAAGTTTATTTTACTTTCCTTTCACATGGTTGCCCCATATTATAGATTTTTTATTCCTCCTCTTTGCTTTTTGATCTTGTGGTATTCTTCTACAATTTTAACTATTATGCCAAGATTATGCTAGACTTTTGTCATTTGGGCTTGTTTTTATGAAAAATAATATTTTAATCCTATCCATACATTTTTATCTTTTAGTGAATTTTTGGAATTATGTAAATTTTTCCCAACTTGCCCCTAGATATTTTATAAATTATGTAAATATCTGAGATCTACTTAAGACATAAACATGATTTTACGAGAACTTTGTAAAATTTGAGCTTTTATGGATTTTTGGTCATTTTGGACATCTTTTGGATTTTGAAATAAAATAATAATATTTGTGAAACCAATTTTTCTCAGTTGGTAATGGGAGTTGTGAATCTCTTAGATGCCCTCATTTGCATGCAACAGTGGAGTGTACTTTAGTGTGACCAATCCCATGGGAAGAAGGGTTGTTGGATGGATTTCCTACCATGGATTTTGATTCATAAGTTCATGTGAACCTATGAATTTAACCAAGACCATGGCATTGAGGCTTAGTCAAGACCTATCCTTGCGATGATACGTGTGCATCAACCATTAAGGATGTTAGTAGTGGGGCTATTACCAAGACCTAGTCATGAGTGACTTGTTTGGGATCACAAAGATAATCTGATGATAGTATTAGTGAGTTTCTTTAGTAGTGAGGATAGCCAAAACCTAGCCTTCAAAAATGCTTGATTAAGGATTCATTCTTTGATTTTTGATGGAAAATTTATGATATCTTTAGACATTAAATAATTTAAAGCATAATCCAATGATAGTATTCAGGCTATTCCAAGAGTTATCAATGAGTTCCTTTGGAAGTGAGGGTAATCAAGACGCAACCTTTAGAGATGCTTGGATAAAATATACATTCTTTTGGATTTTTGGTTTTTTTTAAAAGATTTTTGGATTCCTTTTAGATATTTGGAAATTCTTTTGAACATTTTGAAAAATTTTGTGACATTTCTAGACTTTGAAACATCTTTGACTATTTAATTAGAAACCTTGCCTAGCCCATATCTTGAGACTTTTGGCCTCGAATCGTTATGCTTCATGAAGAGGGAAATACAATAAACTTTCTTATTTGAGGGGTTCTAACTCCTCCTGCATTTCAATGCAAATAGCCCAAAGTAAGTAGGGAATCATTGAAAAAGAAATATGAGATTAAATATGGATCAATTTTGTACAACATGGATCTTTTAAACTTGAAAAATAATTTTTGTATATTTTTTATTTTTGTAAAATAGAAACCTGGTCCACTTTTTGGATATTTAAGCCATGTACTTATTTTTGTGAATAAATAATAAACAATGATAGATATGAATTTTCAAGAAAATTTTTTCATTTTAGCACATGTTATATGTTTAGGAAAATTTTAGATTATTTATTATATATTCATATTTTATTTAATTATCATTTTTAATTTTATTATTGAATTTGATAAACTTCAAACATGAATAACTTTATTTCTAGATGTCTAGTTAAGGTGAAATAAGTGTTGTTGGAATTCTTATTTCACACACTATTTTATGATGCAACTATTGGAATTTTTGGACATTTATCTTTTTATGGCTAAACAAACCTCAAATTTTCTATAAATAGATTTTATTTAATTATATATGTGAGTATTGTAAAATTTTGTTGTGCTATATTGCTTAACTATATTTATGCTTCTAATTAATAATTTTTATCTATTTTTTCACTTCCTTTTGAGTTAGTAAATCAAGGTTAAATCCAGATCCTTTGGGTTTCATAGCATCTCTATTAACTATTTATAAGATATTTTATAAATAATTAATAAGGGTGTTACATAACTAGTCATTCATTTATTAACCCTAAGATTGTTAATAAGTTATGCTTACACTTTAAATCCTTGAAGAATCCCTTAGTTGTTTCAATGATAACTTCCCATAAGTTGGTTGTCTATAATTTTTGTAGGTTGTCAACCCTTGAGATACAATGTGTGTCTTAGCATAAAAATTTTCTAATAATGAACTTTAGAGTATAATTACATGATTCTTAGTATGGAATGATGGGCAAGTGATAAATCAAATTTTGGATGAACTACAATATGTAGCTCTAGCTACGTCATTATATATGCAATATCATGGAATGTGTGCCACCCTATAAATATAGCACTTAGGCACACGGATTAGTAATAAATTTTATTCCATCGTAGCAAAACTCTTTCAATTTATTTTTTTGAATTTAGTATTAAGTACTTAGAAGTGTGAATGCTCACAGTGTAGTGCAACTTAGTGAACAAATTCTTTATTCGAACATCTTGTACTTGGGCACAAGTGTGACTAGAAATAAGGATTGGGCTTTTTCATACTTGTAATACCCATTCATAGGGAGCAAGAGCTAACACCCAAAGTGCCCCCCGCCCAAAAAAAAAGAAAGAAAGCTACTTGAAAAAAGAAAATGCACAGGTGGCCTTTTTTGTACAATAATCAAACTAACATTAACCTATAAAATTAAAATGAAATCAACAACACCTTTCTCTAGCTATAAAATAGGTCAATCAATATTAATTTTAAGAATTAAAAGATGATGAGCCATGATATTGGGTATCGGGTATGTGATATCGCATCTGCCATATCAGATACGCAATATCGAAGCCTTCCAAGCGATATTGGGCATCAAATATCGGGGCCTATCTTGTCACCTATAAATAAGAGTGGGCACACTTGGTTTAGTAGTAGTTTTTGATGAGTCGTTTGTTAATTATTCTTAGCCCCTTACCTGAACTCTTGCCTTTTCTCCCTCTCAAAGTTAGAATTGTTTCTGTGTGCCCGCAATAGGAGTCATAAAGTGAACAGATCCTCATTCGAGCATTGTGTACCTAAGCACACCTTGTGTACAGCAATAAAGAAAAACTTTGTGATAAACCTTACAGCATCTAGAATAGATTAATTAATATTAATTTTAGTTATTTAATACTTTCCTTAGTTAATTAATGTTCTCTCTCTCACCCTATAACTCTCATAAGTAAGCAAACTCAGTACGATTACTTCAAGCATGTGTGTAACGCTTGGTAACCTAGTAACGATTAGCGTTTGGTAATCCTAGCAGTGTTGCACTGGTTCAAGATGTGTACAACAAGTGAGAACAGATGCTGGTGTTAGGACTAGTTAAAGCATAGTTGAGTAGTTAAATTAAATTAGTTACCTAGTTATCTCTTTCCTCCCCTTTGTAGCACCAAGGCATAAAACATAAAAATCATCTACCTCAAGTTTACTTAACCATACAATCGTGCTATACAAGTAAGCTTGGGAAGATAACGATTGAGTAACCTGTCCTTGTTCCACAAAAGTGCATAAGCACTTAGTCCTTGGAATTTGACCGGATCATGCGTGGATGCTTGTATTCGTATGGTTGAGCATAGGAATACCTCGATGCTCATCATTAGTGTCGTTGCCAAGGACTTTGTTGATTGTGCACTAATTAGAACTTAGGAAATATTTATCATCAAGGAAAAAATCATATATAATACATTGCACACTAAATAGAAAATCATATCTCCTTCTTCGTACGAAAGTGTTTCACTTCCTAGGTCTGATATAGGGAACAATTGGAGGAGTAGTACACATGATAATCTGCTAGTCCCTCAATCGTTTTGTGTGGTATATGTTCATCCTGATGAGTATATACCAAGCTTTACCTTTATTCTCCACCAAGATGAACAACTGCATTGGTATGATTTAGAAGGTAATATAGTGTTACCTCCTGATCGCTCTGTTCTAGGCATGCTTCTTCATGATCTCATATAATTTGGTATGCAGCACTTACAAGCAGAGTACATTGTGCATGGCCATGACTCAAGAGAGTATCAATCCACAGAGGCACAATGTCAAATGGATTTACAACAGGAGAGATGTTATGAATCCATAAAGGGGAAGTTGTCGTAGAATGTCCCACATGTCCTAAGTGAAAATGAGGATGATGAATTTGCCTCAAGAAATTGCCCACACAATGATGTTCCTCCCATTGACTTCATTCAAGGGGTTGTGTATCAGAATCTTCACTCAACTATCCATAACCTAGATTCTAGTACCGACAAACACAAAGGGTCTGAAAAAGGAACATAAACACATGACAAAGATGGACATTCTAATCATAACTACGATTAAGGTCGTGACCACCGAAGAGAAGGTAACATGAACCATCATGGTGATAGTCCTCCTCCTTCTTCACCTTCATCATCTCCTTCACCCTCTCCTTCAGGATCTGGACACATTCATAGAGAAAAAGATCATGAGGATAAGGGTAGGTGAAATGGGAGTCATAGACAAAATAGTCAGGAAAGGGGACGAGGGCACTCTAGAGAATCACAACATGGAAGAAGGGAGAGTAGGGAACAATATAGGCATCATAGATACCATAGACGGGATGATCATGATGAACCCCTACTCACTACTCGAAGTATGCTAGACATAACTAAGGCTGTTAGAATCCCAACAAAACACCAAAAAGATAGTAGGATCAAGAGATTAGACATGAACAACATCCCATAATTTGAATGGGGATACAACGCTAATCCCCAAAATCATCTACAAGCATTCTATGATGCATGTGCCTTACAAAACATAGAAAACGAATGGCAAAAACTAAAGTTGTTCTCACAGAAACTAGTCAAAGAAGCGAAGAGCTAGTACCAATCCTTAGAATTGGAATTCATTTGTAGGTGGAGTACCATGTTAGAATTGTTCAAAAATAAATACCAAATGTACTCCTGAGTGTCCAACCTGTGAAAGAAAATCCAAGGATGGAAACAAGGAGGGCATGAACCCTTGGATGTTGCCATGGGCTGATATTATGCACTGTTACATCGTTGTCTTGGCCATGGTTATTTGTAGAGGGATCAACTATGCCATCTCATACATGGGCTTAGGCATGAAATGTAAAGAACCCTCGAGATGTATGTTCAAGGAAGGCTATCTGAGCTTAGGACCCATCAAGTACAAAGATTATTGGAGTAAGTTGCTAAAGAGGAAGATGAGCTAAGGAAAAGAGAGAGTGTGGAGGAATATAACAAAGATCCTTCCCTCTAAAATAAGGGAGTAAGATTTTGTAAGGATGAAGAAGAGTCACCACTCGAAGAGATGGTGAATAGGAAAATTTTGCCCATTCAAAAGTTGGCATCAGAAGTATCAGTAAAGGTAGACCAAATGTGGGACTCCCTAGATAATAGATTTCAAACTGTTCTCAAAATAGTAGAGTCTAGAGAGTAAGGTAGTGAATGGAAAAAGAGAAAAAAGAGAGAAGCGGAATATGCACGCAACAAGGGTAAGGGCAAAGCTGCCATCATCAAAAAGTTTGTGGATTCGGATACAGAAAATGATAGTGGATGTAAGATATGCCAGTATGACCATCCTAAGGGATGTTGCCCTATAATCTCACATCTGCAGGAGTTTGGGGTGTATGCACTCAACCCATGATTGAACAAAAGGTAAACACCTTGAAGGTTACCTTATCCCCAAGGTAACCCAAGACAATTCCACCAACCCTTAGCATATTATCCAAGTGGAACTCCACCACAACCAATTGAGCAGTATCAACAATGGCATCATCCACAATCATGGGGAATGCCACCACCATGACAATAATATCCTTATCGTTAACCTAACCCATATGGATATTACATGCAATAGCGAATCTCTCCATGTGACTCTACTAGTCACATCACTCCTCAACCCCACTACCAAACACCTAAGTATTATAGGACTCCTTCTCATAGGGGTGATGTTCCACAAACATACCATCCTTCTCATCTAGTTGCATCTCTTCCAGCCTTAACTCCATTACCACCTGCTCCAGCCATGTAGGGTGAGTTCCCTACCTAGCCGCAACAACGCAATGCTACTATGGTTTTTAATTCTCATCCTACTATTGGTCCAAACAATTTCACAAAGAAGAGACCTTTCTTTAGAACCAATACTCCAATCAAGTCCTTATAGTCCCAAGTGGCTAATTCTTCAAACACCTCATCACCAATCGAAACTTCAAAACTCCCTTCAACCTAAAGACCACATTCAATGCATACGTTCATGTTAACTCATGCCATCATTGATTGGATAAAAGTTGGCCATCTTCCTAGGAAATTCTCTAATCTTGAGAGTCCTCTTATATATCTACAGATTGTTGGGAATGAATCGTGCAAAGCTCTTTTGGATTCAAGTTCCAGTGTTAACTTAATCTCTTAAGAAATGTACAAAGCCTAGAACTTGCCTCCATTAAAAAAGAGTAACATTCGTTTAGAGTTGCCTGACCAATCCATCACTATCCCATTAGGACTAGTGGAGGACATTGTCACCACTATTTGTGGATGGTTGTATCTAGCTAACTTCCTAGTGATTCAAGTGAACAATGGTAAGGGGGACTTCCCAATCATAATGGAAAGAGCATGGCTAAGCACAATTGATGTGCACCTAGGAATCTACAATCTTCCCTGGAAATATCAAAGGAAAATACATTTAGAAAGATTAAGAAGAAGAAAGTTCCATGCATCGCATACAGTGACACAGGGTGTAATTGCATGTGGAAGTCATGATTTGTACAATGTTTAACATTGCCTGCATGCAATCAGTGTGCACAAGTGACTAATATACAAAGATGCCTATATGCAGCAGCCACAAGACAAGAAGGCACCCAGTGGTTGACAACTAATCAAGAGAGCAGTTCAACTATATGCATGGAACCAACTGAGGGTTTGACTTGCACTTACATCGATAGCATAGATACATTAGAGCAAGTCCATCACCAACTTCCAAGTCTTAACATTGAAAATATCAACTGGGGAAAGTTGAAAATCCTTGATAAGTTTAAACAGGAGCCCCTTGAGTTAAAACCATTATCCACTAGTATGGAATACACATTTCTCAAGAATGAAAAACTGGTAATTATTAACGCTAAGCTCGCTCCTCAACAAAAAGAGAGACTGCTGAAGGTAATAAATAAATGATCTAAAGCCTTTGCTTGGTCATATCCTAAATTAACAAGAATAGATCTTAAGATATGTCAACATAGAATTTACACCGACCCCTCCATGAAGCCTCGAAGACAACCACAGAGGCAACTTAACCCAAAGCTTAAGCAAGTGGTTAACGAAGAAATCATACAACTTTTAAAAGTTGGGTTCATATACCCCATTATTGATAGTGAATGGTTATTCCCTTAGTTATTGTGCCCAAAAAGGGAGGTAAATGGAGGATGTGCATAGATTTTAGGCTACTACATATGTCAACATTCAAAGATCACTTTCCATTGCCATTTGTTGACCAAGTCTTAGACACCATTGTAGGGCATCGCTATTATAGTTTTCTGAATAGGTACAGTGGGTACAACCAAATATAAATAGCTCTAGAAGACCAAGCCAAGACTATGTTCACCAGTCCTTGGGAAACATTTACATAGATGTTGTTTGGCTTGTGCAATGTCCCTGCAACGTTTCAATGATTAGTTCTAAGCATATTCTAGCAATAGATATGAAATGGTGTGGAAGTCTTCATGAACGAGTTCTCCACTTACGGAGCAAACTTTGATCAAGCCTTGAATTGGTTAGAGTAAGTACTAAAGCAGTGTGTAGAAACCAACTTAAGGCTCAACTGGAAAAAAAGCTATTTAATGATCCAACAAGGTGTCATATTAGGGCATAAGATTTCACAAACAGGGATAGAGTTAGACCCCAAAAAGATTAAAATCATCCAAGGAATCACTCGGTAACTTGAAACTGTAAAAGATATCTGATCATTCCTTGGACACACTGGCTATTATAGATGGTTAATTAAGAACTTTTCAAAGGTTGAAAAACCATTGGTTGAACTAACAAAAAAGGACATACCTTTTGAATGGACCAGGGAATGCAAACTAACTTTCCAAACTTTAAAATAGAAGCTCGTAGAAACACCCATTCTACAAGCTCCTGACTGGTCCAAACCATTCCACATAATGATTGATGCATCCAAATATGCTTTAGGAGCTGTACTTACACAGTTAGATGACCAAAAACATCCTTATTACATCCACTGTGCAACTAGGAGTATTGCTAGTGCACAACTTAACTACACTACAATAGAGAATTAATGGTTGTAGTGTTTACACTAGAAAAATTTAGGCACTATGTCTTAGGCTATAAGCTATTCATGCACACAGATCATAGTGCAATAAGGTTCCTAATGAATAAACCAAGGGTGAGCCCTCACATCATACAATGGCTCATAATCTTACAAGAGTTTGATCTTACAATGATTGATCGTAAAGGCACCGAGAACGTAGTTGCTGATCATTTATCTTGGTTGTGATGAGACAACAAAGAGGATGAATATCCATTCTCTAATCATTTCCCTGATGAACTCCTCTTTGAAAGTGTAGTAACTAATCAATTGACCACAGAGACAAACTGGTATCGTAGTATTCTCACCTATCTCCTTACACAACAAACACCACAAGGGTTAGACATTAAAAAGAAAGAACAATTTCTTCACTGAGCCAAGTATTTTATGGAGATCAATGGGCAACTTTATAAAGTATGTCCTAATGGCTTGGTTCGATGGTGTGTTCCTGAGGTGAATCAATTACGAGTTCTCTAAGATGCTCATGAGGGTCCTTGTGGGGGTCATTACGTTGGGAGACAAACAACCATTAAAATCTTGCTTGCAGGATATTCTTGGCCTACATTGTTCCATGACATCCAACATTTCGTCTAATCCTGTGAGTGATGTCAACGTGATGGGGGAATAACTACTAGAATGGAGGGTCTACAATAATGGATTCAACCTTTAGAACCCTTCAATATTTGGGGAATTAATTTTATGGGGCCTATTATACCAATGTCCAATGGAAAAGCCTACATCATTGTTGTCATTGACTACTTCACAAAATGGGCAGAAGCAGCCATTGTTAAGGATTGTACCTCATCTACAGCTGCACGATTTATTCAATAACAAGTCATAAACAAGTTTGGCATGCCACGTGCACTTATTTCATACAATCGTACACACTTCACAGGTGCAAATTTTCAAAAATTAATGCAACACTTAGGGGTTGAGCACAAACTGACTACATCATACAACCCTCAAGAAAATGGTCAAGCTAAGGTTACCAATAGGGAGATTACAAAGATATTAACAAGAACTATTAGCAAAGTATAGGAGAGATTGGAGCACCAAACTGAATGATGCTCTTTGGGCATGCCGCTTCACATGAAAACTCCCTATAGGCTACTCTCCCTATGAGTTAGTGTACAGTAAACTTCCAACAGTACCTATTCAAGTAAAACTCTATACACTATCCATGGCATGTGATGTCAACCTTGACCTTGATCTAACACAAAAAGAATGGCTAATGAACCTTAACTTGCTAAATGAAATCCGACTAGTCATCCTATCATCTAACGAATTGCACAAGACTTTTAATAAACAATGTCATAACCTAAGGATTAGGAAAGTTAAATATCAACTAGGAGATAAGGTTCTCTACTAGAATCTCACAGATGTACCACAATGAACTAAATTTCAAATGTTGTGGGAAGGACCTTATATCATTCATGCAGCTTTTCCTTCAAGGGCCATGATGATTTACAAACCTGAGAGCCCAAACAAGAAACTATTGATCAACATCCAACAAACCAAACCTTTCCATGAGCCTAGGATAGCCAGTACCAATGCTACATCTATTGGTGGACAAACTTGCTCCCTATTTTAGATTGCCTCCTACCACCTTAGTTGTGGGTGAGACGACCACCAATGCTAACCATTCAAAGCCCTCGATTCCTTTTGTATTTTTGTTTTACACATTTTTCATATTTACTTATTTTTTATTTTAAACCATCGTTACCATTTTTACTATTTCTTTGTTTGACTTACTTTCATTTGTCATATAATAAGTGCTCATGATGGTGGATTGTACTATAATAATGTTGATTGCTAATGTTTGGTTTTTACCTTTGATTTTCAATGTTGATATTAAGATATGGTTCTTTTGATAAAACAAGTAATGAGTCCACATCATCCATTCAACTCTGTGGTCTCCCTTGGTTTTGGAACTATACTGTCCCTTTTTCTAAATAAACTTATTAATGAATTGGTGGCTTGGTATTCTTCAAACCGAGGAAGGACTCAATGGTTGAAAAGGGTGTGACTTCAAGTGGATTCGATGCATGTGTGCTGCCTATTCTCTTAGGTACTTGGATGTTTTTCATGGGCTTTCTGTTATTCTACCATTGATCAAATATCAAGAAGCTGAGTGAATAAAAATAAATCTTTACATGGTGTGGTTCTCATGCAATAAGATTTAAAAAAAATGGTGAGAATTCAAAGTACACATTTCAGACATAATAAAGAAATATCGGCTACAAGCACTAGTTATGGCACTAGAAAGAAATGTTACCCATGCCTAAAGGTTTCCTTTAACTAAGGCCCTTTCTCACTTCTTGCTTCTCTATCTTTCTCTCCTTAAAATGGTGGTGACTCTTTGGGGAAGCATTCTTATTGCTTCAAGAGGATGGATTGGTCAAGTGTAGTGATGTGAGGTCACTGAATGTGGTTGATTTGAGTTTGGCTTTGGAATGAGTTCTACTCAGTCACCTTAACCATAAAATACATAAGGGACTTTACACAACCTTGCTCTTAGGATTCTATTCCATTTTCTGCTCTCCATATTTCTTCCCATTTTCCACCTCATTGTCGATTTTATGATTAGTCTATATTTTGGTTGATGCATTGTTTTTCCTTGGTAAATTTTTGTGGGTAAGTCTTTAACCATTGTTTCCATATGTCATTCCTAGAGCCTATGGACTCTTTGGTTTGGGGGTTTGTCAAGGCATAAAAGGCATGAGCCTACTTTGGGGAGGACCCACGAACATTCCTTTATGGTCCAATTGTTAAATTCTTCTCCTTAAACATTTCTTGCAATTAGCAATTTCTCATTTCATCCCCATCCATGACATCCATTTTATTGGCATCGTCGTTGTTATTTTTTCCATTTTTCTTGTTCCCTATACTTTTCCATCCTATTGCTACCAGAGGTTCACTCTTAGTCGTGGGGGCCCCTACTACTTGTATCACCCCTACACCTTGGGTAGTTATCAGTGATAAACCTCTAACCCAATTTTTGCCATAACCACAACTCAGCCAATGCGCTTTATATCGAGGCAAGGTATCAACTGCATTGTGGGTTACCTATTCTTGCTCATTCGTGACTGTGTTGTGTGCGCCGATGATGATTACATGAACTATGGACTGAGATAGGAGGAAGCACTTGGGATGGACTGGAGCTAGAGCGTTTACCTTGGGAACAAGTTTGGTCACATGGCTATGGATAAATAACAGAAGGCACAATCTCAGCATTAGCAACAATGTGCCTCATTTTCTTTTCTCTCTCTTCAAGCTTTCAAATAATTGCCTAGATGTCATTTATGTACGACATTCACCACAATGGGCATGAACACCAATGTTGTAATATGCTTTTAGATCTGCTCACCGAGCACTTTGAGTCTGTTATTCCCTATCGTTGTCAATTCTCATTCAGTCAATAATCCCATATTTTTCCAATATTTTGTAAGGAATTCGAGGACGAGTTTTCATTTAGTTGTGGGGGTATGAAGAGTTGCAATATCGAATCAAGTACATGATATCGCGTCTGTGATATCAGGTACACGATATCGGAGCCTTCCAAGTAATAGCAGGCATTCGATATCGAGGCCTATCTTGTCGCCTATAAATAAGAGTGAATGCACTTGGTTTAGTAGTAGTTTTTATCAAATAGTTTGTTAATTAGTCTTACCCCCTTACCCGAACTCTTGCCTTTTCTCCCTCTCAGAGTTAGAATTATTTTGTGTGCCCAGAGTAGGAGTTATAAAGTGAACGGATCCTCATTCGAGCATTGTGTACCTAAGCACACCTTGTGTATGACAATAAAGATGAACTTTTTGATAAACCTTGCAACATCCAAAATAGATTAATTAATGTTAATTGTAGTTATTTAATGCTTTCCTTAGTTAATTAATGTTCTCTCTCTCACCCTATAACTCTCATAAGTAAGCACACTCAGTACGATTACTTCGAGCATGTGTGTAACGCTTGGTAACCCATTAATGATTAGCGTTTGGTAATCCCAGTAATGTTGCACTAGTTTAGGATGTGTACGGCAAGTCAGAATGGATGCTGGTGTTAGGACTAGTTAAAGCATAGTTGAGTAGTTAAATTAAATTAGTTACCTAGTTATCTCTCTCCTCCCCTTTGTAGCACCAGGCCATAAAACATAAAAATACATAAAAATCATGTATCTCAAGTTTACTTAACCATACAATCATACTATACAAGTAAGCTTGGGAAGACAGCGATTAACTAACTTGTCCTTGTTCCACAAAAGCGCATAAGCACTTAGTCTTTGGAATTTGACTGGATCATTCTTGGACACTCGTATTCGTATGGTTGAGCGTAGGGATACCTCGCCGCTCATCAAAAGATAATTTTAAAAAGAAATAGCCATAGTAAAATATCTGTGCAAGATTCATCAAATTAAACAAATCAAAACTTTTTTATTCAACCTAAAAAGAAATATCTAATTAGAATCATTTACACATTTGTAAACTAAAGAAATGATCATAGAAGCAAATAAATTAATAATCTCAGATTTGTTTAGTCACATAATAATATTTTATAATTTCTAGAAACACAAAACAAGATTATCTAAATTTAACTCTTGTAACCATTTTACCATTAATTATTTAATTAGGAAAATTATATGTTCAATATTAGAGAATAGATAGATCACAACCATAAATTAACATCCTAGGCTTTCCCCCACTCTATCAACTTATAGAAAGATATCAAAATCAGACTTGAGAAAGTATAGGAAAACAAGTATAATTCAAGATTCAGATCCAAGATTTATGCATTCAAAGGATAAGGGTTTATCAATCAAATTCCAACCAAAACACAAGAATTTAACAATTTTAAAACATTCAAAATTATCCATGGGCCCAAGGATACTCTCACTTTCTGTCAGTGGTACCAGTCCTCATATCAGAGATCCTTGGCCCCTGTTGGCAATCTTTTGTCAAAAATGCCCCAAATCGTTATGTATGTTGAATCGTTACAAAAACAACTCTCATCTAAGTCATTTAGGTGTGAAAGTGTAGAGGACGGGTGGAGAGATCCAAAAAAAGCAATACAGTTTTCAACAATCTAAGCTTACAACAACAATCTTGATAATTTCATAAAAGCATTTTAAAGGTGGTTAGGCAAGCAAGAAGAGAGAAGTTTGAGAAAATCAACCATTATCAAACATAATAGAGATGGATCATTTTACCTCCTTGCTTAAATATCTTGCTTACTAGGAGAAATTATCAGCATATTGGATTGCTATGCAGCACTTGTTTTCTTTCTCGTGTAGTAGTCACAGTTTTCTCTCCCTTCCTAACCACACTCCGTGTTGTTGTATCCATTTTTTTGTTTTGCTTAGCTACTTTTGCTTGTGTGTTTTCTTTTCCTCTCCTCCTCTCCTTATTTGTAGGTGGTTTCTTATAACTAAGTTCTTTGGAACTATTTGGTTTTTTTTTTTTTCTTTCTTTCTTTTTAAAGGTGTCTTTTTTTTCATAACTGAGTCATGAGTTCAATTCTCTTCATGATCACTATAAAAAAACAATCAATAAAATATGTATATTCATAGGTTGCAAGTTCAATTCCTAAATCAACAATTTTTGATATTTTAGAATTTAGATTTTACTAAATCTCAAGTTCAATTCCTCTTAATAATTACAAAACATTCCAGCATAATATCTATCTCTTTATCATTTAGAATTGTCATTTTTCAAAATAGATTCATGATAAGGGGAGTTTAAGATATTGTTGTCACATTTAACCATTTGATGGAATAGGCTTAAAAAAGGATTTTATTTATTGTATGGTCTATTTAAAAAAATTTTAAAGAAAATAAAAGAGATACAATCAATTTTAAATTCCATTCTTGAGGACACCAAGTAAGAAACGGAAGTACAAAATCCATCTTTAATAAAAATTAAAAATCTAAGTTAAAGAGCAAGAATCGGATTAAGCAAAAATGAAAAATTTCTGTTCATATTATTCAACTTTCTTGCAACAAATCCGTTGTGTGCAATCCATAACTGAAAACTTTCTTGCAACAAATCCGTTTTGTGTGCAATCCATAACTGAAAACAGCAAGTGTGGATTTGGAAATTTGAATTTGGACAATATTCTACAATTGATTAAACAAGTCGAATAAAACTCCTAAAATTTACAGGATTACCCAAATATCAATTAGTAGGAAATGAGCAAGTAAGTGTGCAAGTAATCTAAAAACAAAAATAAATAGACATTTTGGATTTACCCTTGATGTCAGAACTGCAAAAAATGGTAGTGGCAGGGGTTTCAAAAGACAAGTGGGCAGCAAATTTGCAGACCACATTGGCGACAATGGCAAAGATTTAATCCAGTTCATAGTTCATTTCAAGTTCTATGAATTTGCAGCCAACATCTAGCGCATTTCAATGGAATTTCAGGCGGCTTGCTGATTTTAGAGGCAGTAGCCGACCAAGCCAAAATAACACTACTGCAACACCAAAATTCAGGGTTTCATCACCACAGCCAACGTCCTGGGCCCAGGCTGCGGACCTATGTCTCTGCCATGGCAAACCAACGCGTTCATTTCTGAAGGATGCCCAAAAATATTGCAGGAATCCCCACGGAGGAAATAGCTAGCGTTTCCTCGGATTCAAACAACATCTCCCAGTAATATTCTCGCTGCTAGTCTCAGGAGAAAAATGCATCCAGAAAAGAAGATGAAATTGGATCTCAAACTGGAACCGCAGAGATGAATAATGGCGATAGTGCCTGCTACAGGATCGTAGAGGCTCCTCACATCACTGGAGTAGGAGAGAATGAGCCCAAAAACGAGGGTTTAAGCAGCGATTTTTCTGTTGACCTATGTAGGCAATGAAGAACGCGTGCACGAGGGATATGACTATTTTCTTGGCCTAGGCTACTCAAGAAACATACTCCAGGTAGGTACTATGCATCGTCGTCCTTTTGGCCATGATTACCAGTAACGAAATTCTGCCACGATGTCATGGTCGCTAGTTGGAATGCGCCACCGGTGGAGTCAATCAACGATACCCGGGAATCGCATGCTACTGTGGACGAAGAGTCTGTCACCCAGACTAGCGGTTGATAGCATCGTGAAACACATACATGTACAAAGATACTTGGCTTAAACATATACTACTTCTTTTGCTAACCAATCATATGTTTACATGGTTTTACTTTGTTTTACTTAAACAAAAAACTCAATCACTTTAAGAAAAAGAAATGGAGAAGAGAGATTTATGGAATATTTTTTTTCAATTATGCGACATTTGGCTATTACCCCTTTTATTTCTATGGAAGTTGTAACCTTTTATGATATTTGTAACTTCTCATGGTTGTAACTCTGGCATGTATTTCTCAAATTTCTTATAACTTCCTAGGAATCTCTGACAACCCATAGTATTTTACAAAGTTGGCCGAATCTCTTTTTGATAGTTGATCACAATTTTATACACATCTCAACTATTTCAACATTTACAATAACAAACACATACTCACATTTAACTACTATGTCTATTTGGAGGCATTTGGAACTTGGTGTTGCCAGAGACTAGTGAACACCTAAATCCTATTTGAGGCACTCATTGGTGATCGTGTCCCAAATGGTTGTCAACAATTCTTTTGGTGCTCAAAGGAGGGCTTGAAAATTTATCCTCAACGTTCATAAGCTTGATAGTCCTAGCATAACAACAATTATTTGTTACTGTAAATGCATAAGAAATTAGATTCTATTTTCAATTCATGATCAACAAGATTGATAGTTTGGAAGGTTTCAAAGATTCAAAAGAAGTTCTTGAGTATAAGACTAATTCTTCATCAAAAGAAGAATAAAAGATAGTTTTTGAGTTAGTAACAAGTAGTGGATTAAAGACTAGAAAGTTGAGAATACTCCCCTTTTATCTAGTTTCTTAGTTTATAAGAGAAGATCTAAGAAGTATAAGAGTTCAACAATCCAAAAGAAAAATATGGCAAATCCTTGGCAAAGAATCACACCATTAGGATTTTAAAATTACAATGATATTCCCAAAGAAGTTTATAAATATTTGCCTAAGCCTTTTATTCCTGGAAAAGCTTACTTAGCTAAAGAGTATATTCACATGTTTGAGTTAGCTTTAGCTCATGCAAATGTTCAACACCAAGATCAAACACGTAGATTATTTGTAGCAAATCTAAGGATGTGGTTCAGGTTTAGTACTCAAACTTGCCAAGTAATAGTATCATAAGTTGGGATGATATCAAAAGTCTCTTCTTAGCCTAGTTTGGTGATCAATTAGATCAACAATAACTATATTGTGGGCTAATACAAGCTAAGCAAGGAGTTAAAGAATCAATTAGAGATTTTAACATCAAATTTTAATGAATTTATGGGCTTTTTCAAAGACAATATAGACCATCAGATGAAATGCTTAGAGAAACTTATCTTAAGACTATCAACCCCAACATTTCAATTTGGTTAAGAAGAACTCTAAACTTAACTACACTAAATGACTACTTTAGTGAGGCTATACAGTTAGAAAAATAGTTAAACCTGAATCAAGAAGAGATTGTTGTAACTCAAAAAAGAGGAGAAAAAGTTATGATTCCTATGTAAGATTTTGCTCAATTTAAAGCTTTACTAGGTCCATTTCATATTAAGACAGAGCAAGAACTTGAAGGAAGAGAATCTGAAAAACCACAATTAATGCAAGATATGTCCAACAAATTAGTAAAACTAGAAAAAGCCTTGACAAGAGTTAATATCAAGGAAGAAAAGAAAAATAGAAAACATAAATATCAAGACACTAAGTTAGTAGAAGATGTAGACAATAGTGACCTTGTTGTGTCTAACTTTTTTGATATTGAATTTGATAATGAGCTATCTAGTATTCATTATGTAAGCAAATCTTCTAATTTTGGGTCTAGTGATATTTCCTCTCTATTAAGTTTTGAAGAATATATATCCTTGGATGAGGAGTGTAATAACAATGAGGAAAATGGATATAATTTGAGATCAAAGGAACGACTAACTACTTCTAGACCTCCAAACATTATTGCTAATCCATCTACTAAGAGAAAAGCTTTTGAGCCAGATAGAAGAGAGAAAAATAAGAATAAAGAAGATCAAGTAGAACAAAGTTCTCCAAATCAATCTTTCAATAAATGGATAATGAAACCAAACTTTATTGGAGATGAAGAATATGATTTGATTGAAGATCTTAAATGTGTCAGGTCCAATATTAGCATATATCAATTACTACAAATAGGAGATTAACAAAGAAAGGCTTTCAAGTTTATTAAGGCAAAATAAANTTACTACAAATAGGAGATTAACAAAGAAAGGCTTTCAAGTTTATTAAGGCAAAATAAGAGTTAGAGAATTAGAGTTAAGTTATGTGTCTAATAATGATGAAAAATCAAAGGCTAGTTATGATTGTATTCTTGATAAAGAAGCTCATCTTTTTCTTTTGACAATGAAGTTAAAAGATAAATATCTGCACAATTGGTTGGTTGATTTTGGAGCCACATCTACTATAATGCCACTATCTATATGCAAGAAACTTGGTTTAATTCCTGAAAAATCAAATACAAAGATTATTCAAGTGAACAAGAGCAGAGTGAAGATCGTGGGTCAATTATCAAATGTTCTATTAGAAATCGCTTCTAAACCTCGTGGCAAAAGTAGAGTAATTATTCAAGTAGTAGATATACCAAATTCATATAGTCTCTTATTGAGTAGAAGTTGGAGTAAGAATTTCTCAGGTTGCATATCAACAAACTATTCACACATGTGGCTACTTGGAAAGGAGAACCAAACCAAATATATGTCTATAGTAACTTTTGATGATTGATAATATTACTTCAAATGGAAAAAGTAAAATGGTTGAAAAAGGGGGTTTTGAAAACAGAATTTGTACACTCCAAGAAACTTATAGTGCTAAAAAAGAACAATCCAAAGATGAGAAAAAATGGGAATTGTACTTTGATGGCTCATGTAATTCTAAAGGTGCAGGAGCTGGAATAGTTATAGTAAGAAATAATTCACCAGAAATTCTAAAGGCAATTCATCTTTCCCTTGTACTAATAACAAGACCAAATATGAAGCTTTGTGTATTGGTATTAGAACAGCTTTAGAAAAAGAAATCAAGGTAATCACTATAAAGGGAGATTCAAGATTATTTTGTGAACGAGTTAAAGGTCATTGCATAGTGAAAAGTTCATTTTTATGACCTTATAAACAACTTGTTTGAAAAATGTTAGAATAATGTCAGCACTACCAAATAGAATATATAGGTAGAAAAGGTAATTATATAGCAAATGACTTAGCAAAAGCAGCTTCGACATTAGATATGCAAAAGATAGAAAGATATGGACATGTAATGATTGAAGAATAACATCAGCCATTAGTACTAGATAATATAAAACATTTGCAAGTATTTGAATATGATGATTAAATACTTAGGTCCATGAGATACAAACAAGAATTCGAAGGTCAAGTCATACCTAAGACAATGTTGAAATCAAAGATAAATTTCATTCCTAAAAGGATAATTGATTATGAATGTGAGTTTTAGAAAAATTTGTTTACTGGAAAAGATATACAAAATCTTGATGATCAAGCTTTTGAAGAAGTAAATCCTGGATCTAATGAGATGCCCAAGATGCTAAATATCACAAAGGAAAAGAATTTAGTTTTCAAGTAAAACTTGTTATCGCTCCTAAAAAATAATTTGGACAATTGTGCTTGGTCTTACAATGATCTTAAAGCTTTAGACCAAATGTGATGATACATAAGATTCCTTTAATAGAAGGTTGTAAAACGGTTAAGCAAAAACAAAGGAAATTCAATCCATCATTTAAACTAGGTATAGAAACCAAGATCAAGAAGTTATTACAAGCCCGAATCATATATCTAATTCGATATTCAACAAGGCTTGTTAACATTGTTCCAGTAAGAAAGAAAAATGGTAATATTGGGCTTTGTGTAGACTTTAGGAATTTGAGCAAAGCTTCGAAGAAGTATAAGTATCCACTTCCTAGAGTTGATGAGATGTTGATTAAAGTATTAGGTTGTCAAGTATATTTTTTCTTAGATGGTTTTTCATGCTATAATCAGATCATGGTAGATAAAAATGATAGATATAAGACAACATTTATCACCAAATGGGAAACTTTCACTTATCAAAGAATGCCATTTGGATTGTCAAATGTTGGAGCTACTTTCCAAAGGGCAATGGATTTAGCCTTTAAAGGTTTAATTGGTAATTTTTTTATGGTTTATTTGGATGATATTACCATATTCTCAAAAAGAAAAAAAGAGCATATTGGTCATCTTCAACAAGTTTTTAACAGATGTCATGAGTATGGTATTTCATTAAACCCTAAGAAGTGTATATTTGAAGTTAAATCTTAGAGTTTATTAGGCCATGTGATTTGTCAAAAAGGAATTGCTATAAATAATTCTTAAATCCAAGCAATGCAGAATATTAAGCATCCTACAAGTAAAAAATCTCTTAGATCTTTCTTTAAAAAGATAAATTTTGTTAAGAGATTTATCCCTGGATTCACCAAAATTACTAAACCTTTGATATAGATGCTAAAGAAAGACATTCAAGTAAAGAAAACACTACCATCGAAGAGAGCTTTAGCAGAAATTAAAAGGGCTATTCAAGAGGCTCTATATTTGATCAAACCTAAATTAAAAGAATATTTTTGATTATATTATTTTGCTTCTAATGATTTTGTTGCTGTCATCTTAACTCAAAAAAAAATGAAGGTCAAGATGAACCAATTGGATTTTTTGGGTACCAGTTGAAAGGTTCTGAACTAAATTATTCAGATTTGGAAAAGCAAGCATTCGTGATCATTAAAGCACTTCAGTATTTTAAATATTACCTAGAAAGTTCATTAGTTCATATTATGCTAATTGAGCCTGCAATCAAGCAATTCTTAGCACAAAATGAAATTGGATTAAAAAGAGGAAAGTGGCTTATAAAGCTTCAACGTTTCAGGTTTTCATTAAAAATATGTAAAAAAGTTAAGGGAATGGGATTAGCCAAATTAGTGACTAGAGAAAATGATGTGTGCTTGATACTCATGAGGGAAATTGGTATGATGAAATTTTAAAATTTTTTAATACAAGGGAAATTCTAAATAATTTAACAAGTCAAAAAAAAGCTTCCTTCAAGAAAACACATAAATTTGTAGTTAAATATGGTATATTATACAGAAAGGATTTTAAAGGGGTTTTGTTGGAATGCATTCATAATGATCAAATTGGTCTCATCTTAGAACAATTCCACGATCATACTAATTTATTTTATGAATTCCCTAAATAAACTATGCAACATATACTTCGATATGGATATTATTGGCCTAGTACGTATCAAGATATTGCTTTAAAAATACAAAGATGTTATAAATGTCAAATCTATGGGCCAAAGATCATAAAGGCTAGAGCCCCCTTAAACCCAGTAGTTGTGGATAGACCATTTTAGCAATGGGGTTTGGATTTC
>MNCI01004181.1:70482-153008 GCA_015680685.1 Gnetum montanum | reverse complement strand
ATTGTTGTATGATCACCATCTGCACACACAACATAGTTTTGTATTAGCAAGGGTAAATGAATTTCAATGTGATTATACCTTGCTTTAGTGTAAGTCCATTAGCTGAGTTGTGGTATGGCTGATACGAATCTAGGAATATATAAATGATGACTACCAAAGGTGTAGGGGTCAGGAAGAGAAACGAAAAAATTTGGGGCTTAGGAGAAAAATCGAAAAATCAGGCCCCGTACCCCCATGACTAATCGCGAACCTCCGGTAGCGAGAGAATGGAGAAAGAAAAGGAGTAAGGAAGAGAGATAAAAAGGGACAACTAGGACATCGATAAAAGAGATGTCAAGATGGAAATGAACAACAAAAAAAAAGTAATTGCAAAATGTTTAAGGAAAAGAAGTTAACTAATGCACCAAATATGAATGTTAGTGGGTCCTCCCCAAAGCAAGCTCATGCCCTTAGTGCCCTAACAATCCCACATTCAAAGAGTCCGTAGGCTCTGGGAATGTCCTTTGGAAAAAGAGTTAAAGTCTTAACCATAAGAATTTACCAAAAAGAAAACAATGTATTTACAAAAATATACACTAATGATACAACCGGTAATGAGGTGAATAGTGGAGAGAAGGGTGGAGAAAAGAGGATGGAATGGAATCCCAAGAATAAGGTGGTATACAGCCCCTTGTGTAGTGCATGATTAATGTGACTTGGCACATCTCATTCCAACTCTGGCCTCAAACCAACCACATCCAGTGACTTCACATCAATACACTTGGTTAAACCATCCACTGGAGTAACAAGAATGCATCTCCAAGAGCCACCACCATTCCGACGAAACAAAGGAGAGAATGGGAAGCAAGAAGGGCCTTAGTTAGAAGGAACACTTTGGTTCCATAACCAGTGCTTGTAGCCCAAAGTTATTTTGTCTAAGGGGTGTGCTTTGAATCCTCACTTTATTTTTATTTTTTTTGTGTTTTGTATTTTTATGCGTGGGGACCACACCATGCAAAGGCTTCTTATTTTTATTGTCTCAACTTCCGAAGAATGGGTAACATCGGAATGATAAGAAAACTCAAGAAGAAAACATCCAAGCACCCAAGTGGATGGCCAACAAAAATGCATCAAGTTCCCTTGAAGTCACACCCTTTTCAAACCTTGAGTCTTTCCTTAGTTTGAGAAGTACCCAGTCACCGATTCGTTAAATTTTTTCTTAAAAAGGGGACTATACATTTCCAAGCCAAGAGGAACCATAGACCTTGATGGATGGATGGATGAAGTGGACATATCAAAAGAAACATACCTTAGTATCAAGATTGTGACTTAAAGGTAAAAATCAAACATTAGCAATCAATATGGAAACAATTCATACCATCATTCCGAACACTTATTGGGTGAAAAACTTAAAGGGTGGATCACACACACACACACACAAATGGAAAAGTATAACGATGTTGTAAAACAAAAACTTAAAAGACAAAAAGATAAAACAATAAATTAAAAATTGAAAAACTAGAAAACAAAAAGTTGAAAAATTAAAGAATCAGAAAAATATTTATTAATTCCGTGTTATTAGAATGGAGGATACCCCCCATACCAAAATGGTTGAGCATGACTAGAATTAATAAATGGAAGATTAGGATCCTCGCATATTGGAAATATTGGGACCTACTAATACTAACCCCATTGGGGTTCACACACTTGATTATAGTAATCATAGTGGGTCAATTTATAAGATGTAGTTTCTGGATAATGAGTTGACCCACCAGGATAATTGGGATCGGTAGATGGTATGCAAGGATCAGAATGTTGCCCTCCATGGCTGTATTCATTGGGCTGTATGGTTGTTGGAGTGTTAAGTGGTGGTGTTGATGAGGTAACACGAGGCATTGGGTTTGAAGAGGAAGATGCACCATAGTGTTGGGTTTGTGCTGAGTTGGTGGATGCAGTGGTTCCTGAACTACGGTGTCCCTTTCGACGACCGTGTCTAAAGAATGGATGTTTTCGATGTTGTGAAGGACCTCCACTGCTGTTGGGAGTAGTAGCACAAGTAACGTTTGTGGGTTGGTGTTGTGGTGCAAAAACTTCAAGAACAATTGGTGGCGATGTAGAAGGAGGGAAAGGATGAGAATGTTGAAAATTAGGAGAAATGTGAGGTACAAAAGACGGTGATTGTGTTGAGGACATGGGATGATAGTATGGAGGAGAATGATAATGCGGCTATGATGTAGGAGGTGGTTGATAGTATTGAGGAGAATGAGGTTGAGGATAAGCGTAATAAGTGTAAGGCACATGAGGTGGTGATCTTGTTGGCGCCCCCATGGGTGGATAGTACTCAGGAGAATGATAATGAGGAGGTGAGGTAGAGGATGATGAGCTTGATGGAGAAACAGGGGGTTGAACATAATAATAAGCATTTGGCATTGGGACATATGAAGGGTACGGTCCAGCTAGCAGTGACCTTCCCCATGACTGAGGTTTTTGCCACGGTGGTTCAACTAGATATTTCTGTATGAAATCTGAATGTAACATTCCTCCCCAATGCTCATGTAAATGTGATAAGACTGGGCATTGTCCCTTGGGGTGATCGTACAAACAGACATTACATTGATATGTGAAATTGGCAGTTGAGTTCTTATTCTTATGATCTTCTACCCTTTGTTTCGATTGTTGCGTGGTGTCCCGTCCTATTTCTTGATTTGGCAAAGATGATTCCACCTCCTTGAAGTGAGTGGATTTATCCTCTTTATGATTATGGACCCTTGTTAAGCTGGGATTTTGGTCCTGTTGAGAACCTTTAACATTCTCCCATTTGGCTAGTTCTCCTTCTTCTTTTGCTACCCGCTTAATAAGCTCTTGTAATTGATGGGTTCGTAGTTCATATAGTTGACCTTGGGCATACATTCCTAAGGTCTCTCTTGTTTCATGACGTAGCCCATCAATGATATGATTCATTAGCCTTTCTTCGGAGAACTCATGGCCTGGAAAGTTGTTTAACAGTGTGTAATATCTTTCTAAGGCCATGTCCAAGGGTTCATGTTGTGCTTGTTTCCATTCTTGGATTTGTTTCCTCAAGGCTGATACTCTTGCATAGGTTTGATATCTTTCATTAAAAGCTTCTACCATTGTTGGCCAACATCGTATTGAATTCGGTT
This sequence comes from Gnetum montanum, assembly GCA_015680685.1. Taxonomy (NCBI): domain Eukaryota; kingdom Viridiplantae; phylum Streptophyta; class Gnetopsida; order Gnetales; family Gnetaceae; genus Gnetum; species Gnetum montanum. The sequence continues at coordinate 149,868 of MNCI01004181.1, read as the reverse complement.
TTAACGATCTATACCATACTTTTGCTTGACCAATGAGTATCATAGGGAAGAGCTTAAGTTTTTGCCACATGTTATCAATGTTGTTCCATGCACAGGCATCGTAGAAGGCTTGTAGATGATGTTGCGGATCTGAATCATAGCCTCCTAGAAACTTAGGAAAGTTATTTAAATCAAGCCTAGGTAGAAGGCTCTCTTTACGATGCCTATGTGAGATTCGAATAGCCTTTTGTATTTGCGTTAGGCTCTTAGTGGCCAGAAAGGGTTCATCGTCACTAGGTAAGTTGTGTATTCGTGTGTTAGGACGATGTTTCCTTTATTTATGTTGGCGTTCTTGATTTCCTTTATGAGCTCAATTTTTATTTCTACGCCGATCCCTTGAAAGATAGTCATCCATATCACAATCTGACATTGAAGAAGTAGAGGAAGAGAAGGAACTGTAAAACTCATTGTGACTTTTGTAAGCCTTCCAATCATCCCCAAGCAAATTCTTGTCAATTATTAAGGTCCTAGGCCTTTTGGGCCTCCTTGTTCTACGGGATGTCTCATCCTTACTAGAGGTGTCAAAGTGGGATGACAAGGATCCTTGAGTATGGCTGGGATGTTCGTAAACATAGGGAACTCCTGCATAAGGTTGAATACTTNTACCCCTACGCTCAATCATATGAATACGAGCATGTATGCGCGATCCGGTCAAACTCCGCAGATGGACTAGTTGTGGCACCTAGACAGTTATCCTTAGGTCACAATTCGTTGTCTTCCCACCTGGACTAGTATTTATCATTTGTCACGTATGGTTTAGTCCAGAGTGAGGTGTATGATATGTTCCTAATTCTAATGTTACTCTTGAGACAACGGAAAAATAATATTAACTAAGCTAAACTAAGAGGGAAAGGATAAGAAAATCTAATCTAGCCTAAGTGCGATGAGCATCCGTCCTTAATCATCCATACACATCCTGAACTTCGTGCACGACTGCCACTGGGATCACCAAGTGTAGATCCTAGGTACACTACTGGGTTACCAGGTAGTCACACTTAAATGCTCATGATTAAATCGTACTCATTCCGCATTACTAGGAGATAAGGATGAAGAGAGATTAATTATCTAGGAAAGCAATTAAACAATCAATATTAATTAAATCCTATTTAGCTTAGTCCACATGCTGCAAGGTTTATCAGAAAGTTCGTCTTATTGCCGCACGCAAATATGTGCTCAGGTAAAATTCGCTCGAATAGAGATCCGTTCACTTTAAGACTCCTACTACGAGCACATGGAAATTATTCTATCTCTGGGGTGATCAATTTTCCAGAGCTTCACTACTTTATTCCTATGATGATAAATGAGGGGAGTGTCGCCTCTTATTTATAAATATGACGACAGACCGTGATATCGCATACGCGATATCGTCGGGGATGACGCGATATCGCATGGGATGTGATATCGCGGCTCATGCGATATTGTGTCCCATCAATCTTTAAGAAGAAGTTTAGCATTAGATGTAATCAAGTTTTTGGAAGATTAAATCTTAAGTCGTTTTGGCCTACCTAAAGTATTGGTATCTTTGGAGAAGAGGAAATTCAAAGATTACTTGTAAGATGGTTTGCTAAAGACATCATTTCGGCCACTTTGTTTTAGTCCTGTGAGTTCATTCTTTCCTATTTTTTTTTTGCTGCTTAACTAGTGATTTAGGTAGTATCATACTTGGCATTTAAATTTTGCATTTTTAGATTGCTTTTATAGTTCTTTGTTGCATGCTAGTAGACTCCTATTAAGATTTTCCATAGAAGAGCTCATGTTGGAAAGCCTCAAGAGTAATTTAATAGAAAAGTTTATTATTATGCAATGTTTAAGGCTGCTATTAGAATTGTTGTAACAAAGCCTCTGCTATAGACAAGCCAGTTGAGCAATTCAATAGTCTAGAGGGTTTTAAAAAATCTTTCGTATTTTGATAAGATTGAAATAGCTTTTTTAAAGTATATTCCCTTGGTATATCAATTAGAAATTGTCAAATCTTTGAAAGTTCTAGTATATGCAATCATTGAAAACTATTATATAACCCAAATAGAGACTCATATGTAGTAGTTTACGTAGTAATTCTTGGTAGTGTAGTAGGATTGTCTTTAAAAAATTGCTTGTTTGAGCCTATATAGTTTGAACAATTCATAGATATTGAATCAAGAATAACTTTATTGTGAAGTGTTTTCTCGTATCAATTTACCTTGCTTAAATATTCAAGATTTTTACACAAATTTTTTTTTCTTTCTCTTTCCATTAAATCTTGCTCTATTTCTAGTTTTCTTATGGAACTTTCTCTCTGTGGGGAAATTAGGAGTAGATTGGTAGAGTTGTGCTCAAATGGTTTTTGCAAAATTTTATTTGTTACAAGTAGGTATTATAAGGATCATATAGACTAAGCGATCAAACAAAATAGGAATCTCTGACAACCCATAGTATTTTACAAAGTTAGTTGAATCTCTTTTTTGATAGCTAATCACAGTTTTATACACAACCCAACTATTTCAACATTTACAATAGCAAACACATACTCACGTTTAACTACTCAGTCTTTTTGGAGGCATCTGGGCCTTGGTGTTGCCAAGGACTAGCGAACACCTAAATCTTGTTTGAGGCACTTATTGGCAATCGCATCCCAAATGGTCACCAACAGATATATAGTTAAATAAGGCACCTTTTTTTAGGTCATTAGCAATGTAAATTGTTTCATCATCTTACGAGCCTTAAACGATCATCACGTGATCTTTCTACAGCCATGGAGAGGGTACCTATACTAGAGCAATGCATCACATTTAGATAAAATAGTAAGAATAAAATATAAATCTACAATATGTCCACATAATATCCTTGATTCATGGGTCAAGTTCCTTCAACTTGATTCACTGATCAAGTTTCTCAATATGAGCATTCTTTTGCATCTCAACATACCTATTTTGGCACTTGAGGCATGCCTTAGAGTATTTTCATCTATTTTTCTTTTGTTTCTTAGCATCTCTATTGAAATAGAACAAAAAATATTTATTTTCCCATATATTAATTATTATTATTATTTTAAAGCATTCCTAGCATGTATTTTAAATCATATTTCTTATGCATAAAGTATTTAAACATTTAATCATAATACATATAAAAGTCTGGTCAACAAATTTATTACTATTCCAATTAGCCATTTCCACCATTGTCCAAACAAAGCACACACACAAGTTGTCAATAAAACATGCACACAAACACACAGAAAGACTATTACAATTGTTAACATAAAAACTCGAGAAGTGGTTCATTACATCCTCCTTCCCTTAAGACATTTCCTCTTGGAAATATTTAAATAGGTGAGGGTAGCTCTCTCTAACCACATCCTCCATCTCCTAAGAGGTTTTAGATCCATCCTCATTCCAATCTAGCTAAACTTGGTGCAGTGTATGGTGCCTAAGATTGAGCACCCTCTAGTCTTAAATTTGGATTGGTTGAACTTGGACGGTATAATCTAGGCTAACCTAAAGGTTTTCCCATTGCAAACAATGCTTAGAATCATAAACATACCTTCTTAACATAGAAACATGAAAAACATTATGTAAAGATGATAAGCTAGGAGGTAAAGCTATTCTATAAGCAACAGGACCAATTTTCTTTAAGATTTCAAAAGGGCCAATAAATTTATGTTTAAGTTTGTTTCTTTTAACACCTCTAATGACATTTTTAAAGGGTTGGACTTTTAGGAATACTTTATCTCCAACAGAAAATTCTAGGTTCCTCCTTCTATTATCTATGTAATTCTTTTGTCTATCTTATGCTTGATTTAGTCTCTCTTTAATTTGATTTACCTTTATTTGCAAATCCAAAATTATCTCAGGCCCAAAAATCAATTTTTCCTCAAGCTAATCCCAAGAGCTAGGAAATCTACATTTTCTACCATATAAGGCTTCATAATATGCCATTTCAATGCTGCTTTGGTAGCTATTATTGTAGGTGAATTCTACCAAGGGCAATACGTTATCCCAAGTTTTATGATGATCCAATACACTGGTTCATAAAAGATCTTCTACCACCTAATTTGTTCTTTTAGTCTGACCATCATTTTGTGGATGATAGGCTATGCTGAAATTTAGTTTGTTCCAAAAGCTTGTTGAATAGCTTGCCAAAAATGAGATGTAAACTTTGGATCCTTGTCTGAAATGATTTTCTTATGTATGTCATGTAATCTAACTATTTCTTGAATATAAATTTCTGCAGTCTTTCTAGCATTGTAATCTGATTTCGCTTTCATGAAGTGTGTTGACTTTGTCAACCTATCAACTACCACCATTATGGAATCATATCCTCCAAGAACTTTACGTAACCCAACAATAAAATCTATTCCAATTTCATCCCATTTCCATTTTGGAATATTTTGTGGTTGTAAAAGCCTTGCTGATACTTGATGTTGAGCCTTAACTTGCTAACATTTTAAACACCTTGCCACAAACTCAACAACATCTTTTTTCATTCCAAGCCACCAATATTATTTTTTGATTCCATGTAGCATTTTTCTTGCCCTTGGATGACTTGTATAAATTGTTTTATGGTGTTTTTGCATTACCAAATTTCTAAGTTCTGCATTGGCTGGAATATATAAATGATCTTCGAAAAGTAGCAAACCATTAATAGTAATTTTAAATCCATTTTCCAGTTGACCTAGATTCTTCTTTTCATTTTTCTTAACAAAGAACTTATCATTTTTTAGTCCCTTTCTAATCAAATCAACAATTGTACTCTGAAGTTAAAAGGTTTCCTTAACATACCTCCTTCAACTAAGAGCATCTTCCACCTTGTTTCCTCTACCCTCATGATAAAATCATAATCACACAAGACTTCTAACCAATGACTTTGCCTCATGTTTAAATTAGGCTGGGTGAAAATGTATTTCAAACTTTGATGATCTGACCATACTCTAAATTTCTTTCCATACAAATAATGTCTCCATATTTGCAAAGCATGTACCATTGCTGCAACTTCCAAATCATGCACTAGGTAATTGTGTTTATGAGGTGTTAATTATCTTAACCCATAAGCAACTACCTAATTTTGCTGCATTAAAACGTAGCATAATCCCTTGCTCAAGGCATCTATATATACATCAAACTGAACATTTTCTGAAGGCATTATTAATATAAGAGCTGATGTTAATAATTCTTTCAGCTTTTGGAAAGCCAAAGTACATTTCTCTGACCATTAGAATTGATTACTCTTCTTTAGCAATGATGTTAAAGAGGCTGAAATTTTTGAAAAATATTTTACGAACTTATGGTAGTAGCCTGCTAATCCCAAGAAACTTCTAACCCCTGTAACATTCTCAGGCCAAGGCCAACTAATTATTGCATCAATGTTATCTAGATCAATGACTAATCCTTTGTCTAACAAGACATGACGAAGAAACCTTATTTCAGATGGGCAAAATGCACACTTTCTCTTACTTGCATAGAACTTATGTATCCTAAGGGTTTGAAGGATTGTCCTTAGGTGTTGCTCATGTTCCTCAACTATCTTAGAATATATTAAAATATCATCTATGAACACTAATACAAACTGGTCCAAAAATGGCTAAAAAATTTGATTTATCATATTCATACAAGCAACTAGAACATTAGTTAGATCAAAAGGCATAACAGTGAATTCATAATTTCCATATCTTGTTCAAAAGGATATTTTTGAAATGTCTTCTTCTTTGATTTTTAGTTGGTAATATCTTGACTTTAAATCAATTTTGAAAATACCTTTGCTTGTTTGAGCTAATCAGAAAGGTCATCAATCCTTGGACGAGGATATTTATTCTTAATAGTTACCTTGTTTAGCTGTCGATAACCAATGCATAGGCATAAGGTTCCATCTTTCTTCTTGACAAATAGAATTGGTGCTCCCCATGGTGACACACTAGGCCTAATAAATCCCTTCTTTAATAGTTCTTCAAGTTGGGTTTTTAACTCATACATCTCAACTAGTGACATTCCATATGGTGCCTTTGAGGCTAGAGCACTCCTTGGAAGAATTTCAATTCCAAACTCTACCTTTCTTTTTGGTGGCATTCCTGGTAACTCATCAATAAACACATCTTTGAATTCATCTAAAACTAGATAGTCCAATAGTGTCTTCTCTTATTGGCAATCATTATCACTATTAGCTGCATATAGTCTAACCAAAATTGTTGCTTTTGTTGTTTACATCTCTTGCATCATTTTTTTTTTTTTTGCAAAAATAATGTTTCTTAAAAAATCCTAAGGCTAATAGAAATTTTTTTGGTTTATTTCTCCATTGTTAATTTCTATGCAATTTTGTCCATAATTAATTTTTGCCTTATTTTTCACCAGCTAGTCCATACCCAAAACCACATCGTATGATCCCCAATTCATAACAAGGAAGTTAATAACATAAGGCTAATTCATGAATTTTATCTCACAACTAGGCACAAAACATTCTAATTCTTTATGGTTACCTAAAGCTAATTCCACATTTTGCATATATGGTCAGAGATAAATTTTACTTCCTAATCTTTTAACCAAAAAATCTGATATAAATGACTTTGTTGATCCATTATAAAAAAGAACGATAATAGACGAAGAATGAATGATACCTATTGTTTCTTAGATTGATGCTTGATATTTCATGCTTGCTGGAACATTTGTTGTAGCATATAATTGGTGAGAAGTTTGTTGGCTAGTGGCTAGAGATGTCTGTCCTTTACCTTCAAGAGCCTTTGTTTGTGGGCATTGAACTTAAAAATGGAGCCCTTCACATGTCCAAAAATCCTTCCTTGGCCCTCTAAGGGTTGATCCTTCACTTGGTATCATTCCCATTTGATTTCTTTCATTAACTCATTTTTCATCTAATCTTTGACTTCTTGTTACTTTAAATTGCTGCCTGAATTTTTTAGAAACTATGGTGGATTTATCAAAAAATTTTGTTCTTTCAGAATTTAGATTTTTCTAGATCTCAAGTTTAATTCCTCTTAATAATTACAAAACACTCCAGCATAATATTTATCTCTTTATCATTTAGAATTGTCAGAAGATGCAAGGAAAGAATTTTCAAAATAGATTCATGATAAGGGTAGTTTAGGATACAAAATTAAATAAGGCACCTTCTTTTCTTAGGCCATCAACAATGTGAATTTTTCCATCATCTTATGATCTTTGAAAGGTCATCACATGATCTTTCTACAACCATGGAGAAGGTACTTATACTCTACTATTTTAAACTAGAAAGAGCAATGCATCACATTTAGATAAAATAAAAAGAATAAAATATAAAGCTATGATATTTGCATACAATATCCTTGATTCATGGGTTAGGTTCCTCCAACTTGATTCATAGGTCAAGTTCCTCAATATGAGCATTCTTTTGCATCTCAACATACTTGTTTTAGCTCTTGGGACATATCTCAGAGTATTGTCCTTTATTTTTCTTTTGTTTCTCAGCATCTTTGTTGAAATAGAATAGAAAATAATTTGGTTTCCTGTATATTTATTATTATTATTATTTTAAAACATTCCCAGCATCTATTTTAAATCATATTTCTTATGCATAAAGTATTTAAACATTTAATCATAATACATATAAGAATCTAGTTAAAAAATTTATTACTATTCCNAATCATAATACATATAAGAATCTAGTTAAAAAATTTATTACTATTCCAATTAGCCATTTACACCATAGTCCAAACAAAGCACACATGCACATTGTCAACAAAACATGCACACAAACACACAAAAAGACTATTACAATTGTTAATGCAAAAACTCAAGGAGAAGTGGTTTGTTACAATACTATTGTAGCAATCTCCTATATTATTGCTTTACTTAGAATAATGTTTACTATTTTTTCTTAGTTAATGTTTTACCATTCCATGCACTTTTTATTACTGTTATTAAGTGGTATGGATACAACTGGTTTTGAGCACTAAGTGTAGTTATCTAGTAATCCAGTAGTGTTATCATGTACTAAATGTAGTTATCTAGTCCATATGAATCATAAGCGTTCATGCATGACATGGTCGAATTCCATGGATGGAACTAGTTGTGACATCTAGATTGTTAAGCATTGATCTTAAGATGTTGTCTTCCCACTCAAACTAGTGATAGCTTTGTCACGTATGATTTAGTCCAAAGTAAGGCATATGAAAAATGATGTTCTATTGGCCATTGCTCTCCTAGCTAACATGAAGTAAATGTAGTAGTTTCTAAATCTAAGTGCCAGTAAAAAAATCTAATCTAGCCTATGCAATGAGCATTCAATCTTGACCTTTCATTCACACCTTGGACTTCATCTAACTACTAATGGGATTACCAAGTACCACACTACTGGGCATACTAAGTAGCTACACTTAAGCACTCAAGATTAGTCATACTCATTCTGCTTAACAACAATAATTATAAAATGCATTGAAAGTAAATCATTAACTAATGAAAATAGTAAACATTAAGGTAAGTGAAAAAAATAGAGACTAAGTGAGTGATGCTGTGATGATGCAGAGTAATTTTGATCTTTATTTCTAGGCATGCAATGTGTTCATGTACATCACACTCAAATAAAGACTCTGTTCAATTACAAGACATCACATTGTGAGCATACACTACTAAGTGCAAAGTACTAAAATCAAGTAAATAAACTGACATAGTTTAGCTACTATCAAATGAATCTCTCTTGGATGATGTACCTAAGTGTTGTATTTATAGGCCTTGCACATGTCAGGGATATTAGATGTCCAACATTGTATCATGGGCTTTGATATTGAATGCTTGATATCATAGCCTATAAAACCATGATTTATCATACACTTATAATTAACTAAACAAAATGAAGATGCATATGGTTTAGTTAAAAGTAAGGCACATGATAAATGATGTTATATTGACCATAGTTGTCCTAGCTAACATGAAGTAAATGTAGTAGTTTCTAAATCTAAGTGCTAGTAAACAAATCTAATCTAGCCTATGCGATGAGCATCTAGTTTTGACCTTCCATTCACACCTTGGAATTCATGTAACTAATATTGGGATTACCAAGTACCACACTATTGGGCGTACTAAGTGATAATACTACTGGGTTACCAAGTAGCTACACTTAAGTGCTTCAGATCAATTATACTCATTTCGCTTAACAACAGTAATTATAAAATGCATTGAAAGTAAATCATTAACTATTGAAAATAGTAAACATTAAGCTAAGTGAAAACAAATGTGAAAATAGCTTGGTATGGAAACATTTGGTTTGCTTTGACATACCAGGTTACAAATTACCTTCTTTCTTCCTCAAATGCTTTGGCCTTTCTTGTAATTCATGATTGTTTAAGAGTCTTTTGACCAAGTTTGCTGCTACATCTTTCTACCTATGATAGCCACCCTTCACTACTTCTAGTTCTTAGTTTGCTACTTGGATTTTTTGAAAAGCATCTGTTCGTTTTGCAAACTCTTTCTCATATGAGGCATAGCTGGCTGCTACTTGCTATGGCTGCTACTTGCTATTCTAGCTCATTTTTGGGCCTACCTATTATTAACATGGCCAAATTAGCATAATGGAGGTTTGCTAATGCCATGTATTTTTTCAGGTCCCTTATTTGTAGGTCTTTATTTTTTACTTCCGCTTGATAGATGTGGGCCATGCTTTCTAAGATGGGTTTCCAATGAAGATTTTGTGTTGCAATAGAACTGACTTTTGCCTTTTCCATTTGGATCGCTTTCTCTTTTATCTGCTTGTACACGATCACTTACTCTCAGAAGTGCTCTTTGAGCTTCTCATGCTTCTTTGCTTCATTCTGCCGCATGTTGATTTCAATTGCTAATTTTTATCTAATAATGCATACCTCCTCCATAGAGAGGATTCTATTTGCTTTTACAAGGTGGCTCATATCCTAGTTGATCATCATTAGTTGCTCTCACAACTAATGGATACTTTCTTCTAGAATTTTTTTCTACTTTTCTACTATGGCCAACCTCATGTTTTCAGTAGCAAGTTATTTGTTTTCTTCCTATACAATAGTAAGTGCCTTCACATGTGCATACATCTGTGCTTCAGCTACAAAGGCATTCCATTGCACTTTCTTCTTTTCATTTGCTAATTATTTTTCTACTCAATCAATTTGTTAATTTGCTTTGTTTTGAATTTCTCAATCTGGTTGGATGCAACAAATTTTGTGGGATCTCTCCTTTCAGCTCTTAGGGCTGTGAGCTCTTCTTGTAGTTTCAAAATCTCTATTTCTTCATGCTCTGCCCTTGTTTCTACCATGATTAATTTTTCTTTAATGATAATCAATTCTAACTGTGTTACAGTGACATCACTCAAAATGTCAAAGAGTTTTTTCATTACTTGTCCTATCTATAACAATTAATCAAGTGCATCCTCATGATTTGTGGGAGCCATTGAGGTTCCAGCTAGCATCTGTGCATCTTTGGTTCTAATAAGTTTTGTTGGGGGTACAATAGGTACATTGAATAACTTTTTGATGTGAACAGTGATCATCTCCACTACTTCAGCTGCATCTTGGTGCCACATTACCATTATTGTGGCTCCCTCTCCTATCTCTATTACCACTTGGAATGATGTAGCATTCCTAGAGATCTATTGTGATCATACCTCTCCTCTTAACTATAATGAAATCTATCCACCTATAGGATTAGTTGAAACTATGGGCCTTGTGGCACTATCAATGACCTTGTATAGATCGGTCTCTTCTCTAGTTTCCCAGTTGATTGTTTCTACGATCAACTACAAAGGGCTCATCAACAGTTGATAGTCCTCCAACGACGGTGGTGGTGGAACTTGCGACTGTTGCTGCCCTTATTATTGGCTACTGGGCCTTGCTTGTTGATCTTGTCATTTCTCTTGCTTTTGATCTTGTTCTTTTTTTGGTTCTTGTCTATCACCCTGATCTTTCCTGGTTGGTGCTAGTTTGCGCAACTCAACATATGAAGCATTCTAGGCTCTCTTGGAAATTTCATTAGTGTATCCTAGAATTTAAGCTTGCTTGCATAGTTTCTTGATAAGGTAAGGGAATGGTAGTGCTAGCTTCCCTACCTTTTTTGATCTTCAAATCATTGCTGAATCTCCATGAAATAGAGTTATGTAAGGTTGGCATTGTGCTTGCCCATCAAAATTGTAGTTCCTCTAGTCACATAAGTTGATAATTGATTAAGTCCTTTTGTTGGGAACATATGATAGGTGTTGATTTTAAAGTATATCCTCTCTTCCAAAGTTAGTTCACTATAGCCTTTGTCTTCTTTTCCATAAGCATGTTTAAGACATTACTTTCTAGTTTCAAGATTAGATTGGGTGGATAGATATGCTAACTTTGCCTCTTTATTTGGTATATTCAGAGTCTCTACAATTGCCTTGACTAAGAATGAGATTGAAATTCCTTCAATATTGACTATAGTACCCTCTTCCTTATTGTTTTAAAACTGGTATGTTTCTCTAAGATACCATTCATCACTTTTTAATAGAATTGGCCATAGTGGTGATGCTTGGAGTTGGTCCTAACCACTTTAAGAACAAACATCATGAATGGGCCAAAGTTCATTTCCACAATAACTATGGTTAACATGGGTCTTTCCTAGATGTCTTGGAGGTAGTCCTATGACAACGTGAGGTGTTTCCCTTGCTCTTATGGTGCTACTTCCTTTCCTTGGGTTGATTGTCCCATAGTAGGAGTTTCTTGATGAATGCTAAATGATTGGGCTTCCTGCTCCTGGTGTCCTAGGTCTTGTCGTCCATTTTGGCCTTTTCCTTTACCTCTCACTCATTTGCTTACTCCTTGTGATGGTCCTCCTTGTGCTTCTCCTCTTTTTGGGACCATTTGCAATCATAAAGATTTCAAAATTACTAAGGTATTTCCATGTGTTCTTAATGGATTTATACCTTACTCATAACCTTAGTTTCAATAAGTTCTTTAGTTTATCATGATTGTAGAGTTAAAAGAATTTTCAAAAAGTTACCCCATAGGTGATAGAATTCTTATAATACCTCACAATTATTCATTTTGTCTTTATGTATGGCTTGCTTATATTGATGGTTATGGTTCCTTAGGGACATTATGTAAGTGTTTTGACATTAGTAGGATTGATTTTCTTAAAAATTTCAACTTCCTCTTCATACTCACCCTTAAAAATACCTTTCGAGCATTAGGATTTTTTGAAAAATTGGCTTAGAGTTTCCTCACTAGTACCCTTCACAACTAAGTCGAACACTCCATGATCAATTAGGCTTAAAAAATAGAAAAATCATAGTGATAGTGATCTAGTTATGACTTGGGAAAGCTAGGAGATTAGATTTCTTTTCCATAGGAGAAAATTTGAAAAATCTTCTATGCATCAAATGAGAAAGAATGAAAAATTTTCTATGTCCTACCAATACATATAGATTTTGAGGGACCTAATATCAAGAATCTGACATCATGGATCTGATATCAAGTTAGATATGATATTGGTGACCCAATATCAAAGCCCTAGTAAATTCATCTTTCAAAAGGGTCTGATTGAAAAAATTAATTCTTTTGGATGTCTGGAAGGCTTTAAGATGGCTCAGAGGGTTTGGATGATGAAAACATGCATAATTTTGTTAAAAATTTATCATTTGAAGTTCATAGAGAAGGAATCTCAAACGAGAAAAGTTCATAAGTTGGGTGAGAAGGGTAATAAATTCATATTTGTAGAACAGATATTTTGAAATGATATGGAAAGTGTTTATTATTGTTTGAAAGGTTCAAGATGATGTGGAATTTCTTGGCAGGTGGTGAGTAGTGAGGTACCCCTATGCCCAACCATATGAATCACTAAGGCATTACGTGTGATCCAATCGAATTCCATGGACCTATAGTTATCTCGTACACTAGTTTCTCTAAGAAGTGAAACAATGTTGAGAATGTTCATTGCCTTCCGAACTACACTTGTGAGGCTTATGGGTATGGTTTAAGTGTAATTGAGGTATATGAATTTTGTCATTTTATATTTTATGGATGTAATCACCTACAACAAGAATAAGGATAGAGTAGATTGAAAACTAATGTCTATTGGNAACAAGAATAAGGATAGAGTAGATTGAAAACTAATGTCTATTTCCTTGCTAGCCTAACACAAGTAACCACCCAACTTTCCTGGACACATCCTAAACACATATAGCATTGTTGGGCTACCAAACGTTAAGTGTTGCTGGGTTACCAAGTACTATATGAATGCTTGAAGTGGTTGTGCTTGATTCATTAACTGCTAGACATGAATTACTTAATTCAAATGCATTAGAATAAAGACCAAGAAAGTAAAATGCATTAAAGGAAATATTAAGCTATTCTTAATGCTACAAGGATTGTCAAAAGAGTTCATTTTATTCCTGTCACACTGTTATGCTCAAGTACATTAGTGCTTGAACAAAGAACCGTACACACTTTAGACTTATTTTGTGGGCACTCAAAAAATATTCTAATTTTAAGGAAAATAAACTGCAAAAGCTTTGCTACTCTGGCTAGAAACTAAATTGAAAAACTAAAAACTAAAAACTGGAGCCTAGGCACGGTATTTACAGACCCAGGGTAGATGCTCCAACGTCGCTTACATGACGTCGCATACCCGACATGGGGGCCAATAAGAAACATGTTTCATCATACCCCCATGACTAAATGAAAACTCATCCTCAAGTGAAGAAGAGGAGGAACAAGTTCTTTACAACATAACATATTGGGTAGGTATGGGATTATTGACTCTTAAACAAACTAACTCAAATGAAGTAAACATACAAACTCAGAGTGCCCAAGTGTACAGAATTACAATTTTTACAACATTGGGTGTTCATGATAAGAGAAGCGAACACCTTGGATAACACTAACATCCAACACCTCTTAGTAATAGAAGAATGAAAAAGAGAGAGAGGGAAAAGATCTAGAAATCATGAACAATCCTCATTGTGTGGTACTGTTGCATCATCCTTGGTGAAGATAGTCTCACTTCTAGTCCATGCTTCCCAATACAATCACAATAGAATTGCAAATTAATATGCAATGTGTAACACATGGTGATTAAATGTCCTATCTCATCTCAGCTAGGTTGTGATTGTGGTTGATTGGTTCCTTGAGTAGTGTTAGCAGGAAGGTTGATAGATAGGGTTAATTAAATTAAGTGGTCCATTAAATTTGAAAAAGTTCAATACAAGGAAATATTTGAAGAGGGTATAACAATTCACAATAATGAAAAGAAAAATTCACTAAAAACTATTGTGAAGATGTGTATAATTGGATGTCATGGATGGGGTAAAAAAAAAGAATTTGATTGTAAGAGTGTCTAAGGGAAAAGAACTTAAGTAACCCAACCAAAAGATATGCAAGTGGCCCTCCCTAAAGCAAGCATAGGCCTCTTATGCCCTTGCATAACTTCAAACCAAAGAGTTTGTAGGCTCTATGGATGATTAATGGTTACAAAAGTTAAGTATAAAAACCCACAAAAAAAACTAACTAAGAATTCCAACACATCAAACTAGAACATTGAACTAAAACATAAAACCATTAATGAGGTGAAACATGGAAAGTATAGATGGATGAGAGAGAGTGGAATGGAATTCCTAACTATGGTTAAATGAAGTCTATTGTGGATTTTGTGGTTAAATAACTTGATAGAATACATCCTTAGTCCAAACCCAAACCAACCACTTTCAATGACTTCGCATCAACATTCTAAGACCAATCCATCCCCTGAGACATAAGAGTGCTCCCACAGAACAACCATTGTTCCAAATTAGAGGAGAAGTAGGAAGTGAGAAAGGGCCTTAGTTAGAGGGGACTAGTCCCATAACTAGTGCTTGTAGCCCATTTATTTTCTCTAAGGGGTGTGCTTTGAATTCCCATTATTATTATTTTTTGAAATGGAAACCACACCATGCAAGGACGTATGCATTTATTTTGTCCAAGGGGTGTGCTTTGAATCCTCATCTTTTTTTTCTTGATGAGAACCACACCATATGAGGACATATGCATTTATTTTTTCCAATGGATGTGCTTTGAATTCTCATCATTTTTTTATGAGAACCACACCATGCAAGGGCTTATTCAAATTTCTTTATTAATTGGCACAAAATGGTAAGAAATTCATGGAAACACACATGCACCCAGACAAACAAAAAAGCACAAAAAATACTGAATTCCCTTAAAGCCACACCTTGTTCAAACCTTTGAATCCTTCCCAATTCTAGAAACTACCAAAGTCATAAATTTATTAAAGCTTTATTAATGAAAAAGGGACTGCACATTTTCAAAACAATGAAAACCATAGAGTGTGTGGATGGGTGGATGTTGTGAACTCACTACCTATTGTATGAAAATGAAACCATGTCCTAATGATCTGTAACAAAATTCAAAGCCAGAAACTAAACACCAGCAATCAAATAACAAAAATAGTACATACCACCATTAAGTAATGCATTACCAATGTACCAGGCATTTATTAACAAAAAGTTAGAAAATCACACCAATTAAAAGAAAATATAAAAGAAAGTGTAAAATATTTTAGAAATAGAAAATGTACTAAAAATGGTATAAAACAAAAATAGAATTAATAATATAAAAACAAAAAGATGTAAAATAAAGAACGTGTAAAATAAAAAAAATGTGTAAAATAAAAAAGTTGAAAAATCAAGGAGTCACTTTGAATGATTAACATGGTTGGCCATCTCCCCCATGACTAAGTTGAGAGGAGGAGATCCAAAATATGGAGCATGGTTGTCCATCAGATGAGGTGCTTGTTATGTTAGCTCGCATATACTCATGGAAAAATTTAATTTATTGGATGTTGACCAACTGTCTCTTGTTTGGACTCTCAGGTTTATAGATCATCATGACCCCTAAAGGAAAAATTCCATAAATGATGTAAAGTCCTTCCTACAACATTTGGAACTTAGTTCATTGAGGTACATGTGTGGGGTTCTAGTAAATAACCTTGTCTCCTAGTTGAAATTTAACTTTTCTAATTTTCAAGTCATGACACTTTTTGTTACAGGCCTTATGCAACTTGTTAGATAATAAGGCTACTAATCAATTTTCATCTAGTAGGTTGAGATTCATTAGTCTTTCTTTTTGGGCTAGACTTAAGTCAAGGTCAAGGTAACAAGTTATTGAAAGTGTACAGAGTTCAAATTGAATAGGAAGTGTTGGTAATTTGTCATACACAAGCTCATAGAGAGAGTAGCCTATAGGAAGTTTCCAAGTTGAGTGGTAGGTCCAAAGGGCATCATTTAGTTTTTGCTCCAATTTTTCCTATACTTGCTAACAGTTCTTGTTAGTATCCTTGTGATTTCCCTATTGGTAACCTCAACTTGACCATTAGCTTGGGGATGGTAAGGTGTTGTGAGTTTGTGTTTAACCCCCAAGCATTGCATGAGCTTCTAAAAGGTAGTGCCTGTAACATAAGTTCTATTGTCAAAATTAATGCATGTGGCACACCAAACCTATTTACAACATTTTGTTGTACAAACTGAGTAGTAGTAGAGGATGTACAATTGATGATAGTTGTTACTTCTACCCATTTCGTATAATAGTCAACAACAACTATGATGTACGCCTTTCCATTTAACATGGACATGATGGAATCCATGAAATCAATGCCCCAGATGTCGAATCGTTCTAGTGGTTAAATCCATTGTTGGGGTCCCTCCATTCAAGAAATCATTCCACCATCTCATTGGCATCATCCATAAGAGTAGACATAATAATGGACATCCCTGAAGAGTGTTGGCCAATAATACCTTACCATCAAGATTTTAATGGTCATGTGTCTTCCAACATAGTATCCTCCACAGGGATCTTTATGAGTAGCTTGGAGAATATGTAGTTGATCAACATTAGGGACACACCAATGAACTAGGCCATTGGTGCACACCTTGTAGAAGTGTCTGTTGATTTCCATGAAGTTATTTACCTAGTGAAGAAACTATTGTTTCTTCCAATGGTCTAACCCTTGTGGCATCTCTTGAGTGAGAAGATAGGTAAGAATGTTATCATACCATTTTAGCTTATTAGGCATTTATTCAGTTATAGCCCTAGCAAAGAGGAGTTCATCAAGAAACATGTCAGGGACTGGGCTTTCTTCCTCTTTGTTGTCCCATTGCAACCAAGACAAGTGATCAGTGACCACATTCTCATTGCCCTTTTGATCTACCATTGTAAAATCAAATTCCTGCAAGATCACTAGACACTATATGACATGGGGGTTCATCGTTGGCTTGTTCATTAGGAAGCAGATGGCACTATGATTTGTGTGCACAAACACCTTGTATCCAATCACATAATGCTTGAACTTCTCTAGAGCACACACCACTACCATCAATTCTTTTTCTGTAGTGGTGTAGTTCAACTGTGCACCCATAATGCTTTGGTTAGCACTATGGATGTAGTATGGATGTTTCTTGTCATCTAACTATGTCAAAAAATATCCTAAAGCATAATTTGATGCATCTATCATGATATGAAATGGTCTAAACTACTTAAGTGCTTGCAAAATTGGAGTTTCTACAAGCTTTTCTTTCAGTTGCTGGAATGTTTCCTCACATTCTATGGTCCAGATTAAGGGATCATCTTTCTTTGTTAGCTCAACTAATGATTTTGCAATCTTGTAGTTGGTGATGAACTTACTCGAGTTCATCCATGCCTATGACATATGCACATGTTAGGCTCTCAACTAGTTCCATGCAAAGTGTGCTACTTTCTAAATTAGTAGTCACCCACTAGATGCCCTCCTGTTTTATGGATGCTGCATATAGACATCTTTGAATTTCTACTTCTGGCACATACTACTTCCATGTAGAGATTGATGCTTACTTTATGGCCCAAAGTTTCTACACACAATTGCACCCTGTATCATTATATGCAATGCATGGAACTCTTTTCTTCTTGATCTTTCCAAATGCATTTCCTTTAGATATCTCTAGAGAAAGATCTCTGATGCCCATTCTTGCATCTACAGTACTTATCCATGCCCTTCCCATAATGATTTGGAAGTCCCCTTTGTAGTTCTTCACTTTGATTACCAAGAAGTTAGCAAGATAAGACCACCCATAGACAGTGGTCACAATGTCTTCTACCAGTCCCCATGGTACAGTGATGGACTGGTTTGCCAGTTCTAATCTTATGTTACTCTTCTTGAGAGGAGGCAAGTTTCATGTAGTGTACATCTCATGAGAAATCAAATTAACACTAGAACCTGAATCAAGAAGAGTCTTACACAGTTCATTCCCAAAAATTTGCAAATAGATTAAAGGACTTCCAATATCAACTAACTTCTTGGGAAGGTTTTCTCCATGGATCCAATCAAACATAGTATGAGTGAGCATTACAGTATGGATCCTTGGCAAAGTTTGGTTTCAAGGAGGCCCAAAGGAATTTGATATGGAGAAAGAGGTAGGAGCAAGGTTATCAACTGTGAGTGTAGGTGAAGGCTTAGGTGGACTATGGGGTTGAAAGGAAGGTCTTTTCTTTAATCAAGCATTCGACCTTTCCAATTGATGATTGGATTGTAAATTAATGGCCCTCGTAGCATTATGTTGTTCTGGTTGAGTGGGCAATTTACCCTCCATAGGAGGAGCTAATGGTAGATGTGCAACTCGAGGATGATTATGTGCAGGGACAGAAGGAGAATAAGGATAGGAGGCGGTATCCCTTCTTTCATGTGGTGAAGGAGCTTGGTAATAATCTAAAGGATGGTAGTGAGGCTGGAAATTAGAAATGTGACTTGAAGAGTCACGTGAAGACATGGGTTGTTGAATATTATAACCATATGGATCAAGCTATTGATAATAGTACTGTTGCCTTAGCAATGCAAGCGCCCATGATTGTGGTTGCTACCACTATTGATACTATTCATATGGTTGTGATGGGGCTCCACTTGGATGATAAAGTTGTTACTAGTGGAACTACCTACCTATGATTACCTTGAGGATAAGATAACCTTTTAGATGTTTTTCTTTGTGTAAGTTGTGGATGTAAAGCATACACCCTAGACTTTTATAAATGTAACATAATGGGGCAACATCCCTTGGGATGTTTGTACTAACAGAAATCACATCCACGATCATCATCTAATTCACTATCCACAACCTCTTCTATTATAGCAATTTTTCCCTTACCTTTATAATATGCACGTTTAACTTCCTTGCACCTCTTGCGCTTACTGTCACTACCTTGTTCTATGGACTCTTCAGCAATTTTAAGGATAGCTTAAAATCTACTATCCATGGAGTCCCTTAGCTAATCAACCTTGGTTGTAAGTTCATATTGGAATTGTTGAAGTGGCAAGGCTTTCTTATGCATCCCCTTGTCAAATATGGATTCATCATCACTATCGTAGAATCAAACCTCCCTCATGCAAATGAAAGGATCACGATTGTACTCCTTTGCACTTTCTCTTTTTCTTAGTTCATCCTCCTCTTTGGTGACCTACTCTATTAATCTTTGTACTTGATGGGCACTTAGTTCTCACAATCACCCTTAGGCATAGACACTACCTCATTTCATTACGAAGCCCATCTACAATGTGGCAAAGTTGAACCAATTGAAAATAACCATGGCTAGGACATTCGTTCATTAAGGCATAGTATCAACCAATAGCAGCATCAAAGGGTTTGTGAATTCCTTACTTCCATCCTTGGATTTGCTTCCTTAAGTTGGACACTTTGGAGTACGTTTGATACTTGTCATTGAATAATTTGAGCATGGTACTCCATCATCTGATAGATTCTAGTACCAGTTCTTTGCTTCTTTGATGAGTGTCCTTGGGAACAACTTCAATTTCTATCAGTCATTCTCTATGTTCTATAAGGCACATGCATCTTGGAAAGCCTGAAGATGATTCTATGAATCAGAGTTGTATCTCCCTTCAAATCGAGGAATATTGTTCATGTCTAATCATTTGATTCATCTATCTTTCACATGCTTTATTGGAATTCTGACTGCCTCTACAATGTTAAGCATACTTTGGGTAGCAAATAGAGGCTCATCAAGGCTTTGATCATGATGCCTATGATGCCCTCTACTACCCCTTCATTCATGGTGATGTACCTCTCTTGAATGTCTATGCCCTTGTTCTTGTCTATCCTAATGATCCCTTTGGTTATTTTGGTCTCGTTGATCATTTCGTTCATTCTAATCACCTTCATCATGATCTCACCTTTTGCGGTCATAGTCAGAGCTAGAAGAAGATGATGATGATGAAGGGGAAGAGGAAGAAGAACCAACACCATCACGATGCCTACTACTACCTCTTTGGCAATCGTGACCATGGTCATGATCTTGCCTTCTTCTTCTTTTTGCATCCTTATCTTAACTTGCTCCACTGGATCCTTCTTTGTCATTAGATCCCTTGTTACTAGAATTAGGATTGTGAACTATGGAGTGTAGATTTTGGTTTTGACCTTTATTGCTAAAGTTAAAGAGAGGAGCATCATTAAATGGAAAGCCCCTAGAGAAAGGCTTCCCACTTGCTTATTGTTACAATAAGAATGGAGGATCATCAAGTCCTTTTCCTTTTGAAAACTCATAGCGTTGTTCTAGCGATTGTTCTTGTAGGCATTATGCTTCGATAGGGTGGTAATCCTTGCCATTAACATCTTCCACATTATACTCCCCATGGCAGTCTTGAAGACCACATCATGCAAGTGTTTGATAGAGCATTGTAGGAGTAGCATAATCAAGTGGCAACACAATGTTACCCTCCATGTCATGCCACTATAGCTGTTCATCTTGGTGTAGGATGAAGATGAATTTTGGCACATACTCATTGGGGTGAGTATATATGATTTGGTACTATTGAGGCTTTGTCAAATGAACATTATTAGCCTTGGATGGAGAAGCACACATGTGAGAAGAAGACATTTTTGGTTAATGAAATAAAAATCACAATGTGGTTTGAGAATTGGTTGTAGTAATTTTGAAATAAGATATGATTCTAGGGTTTGTTCCAAAAATTTAAATACTTTCACTAGGCCCTACATAGTGCACAAAACAACAAAAAGGTCCCCAGCAACGCTGCCAATGATGAGCGGTGAGGTACCCCTACGCCCAACTATACAAATCACTAAGGCATTACATGCAATCCAGTCGAATTCTATGGACCTATAGTTACCTTGTACACTAGTTTCTCTAGGAAGTAAAATGATGTTAAGAACATTCGTTGTCTTCCCAACTACACTTGTGAGGCTCAAGGATATGGTTTAAATGTAATTGAAGTATATGAATTTTTGTCGTTTTATATTTTATGGATGTAATTGCCTACAACAAGAATAAGGGTAGAGTAGATTAAAAACTAATGTCTATTGCCTAGATAACCTAACATAAGTAACCACCCCACTTTCCTGGACACATCCTGAACACATATAACACTATTGCTAGCTTACCAAGTACTATATGAATGCTCAAAGTGGTTGTGCTTATGTTCATTAACTACTGGAAATGAATTGCTTAATTCAAATGCATTAAAATAAAGAGCAAGAAACTAAAATGCATTAAAGGAAATATTAAGCTATTCTTAGTGTTGCAAGGATTGTGAAAAGATTTTGTTTGATTCCCATCACACTACTATGCTCAGGTACATTAGTGCTCGAACAAAGAACCATACATACTTTAGACTCCTTCTACGAGCACTCAGAAAATATTTTAACTCTAAGGAAAATAAACTGCAAAAGCTTCGCTACTTTGACTAAAAACTAAATTGAAAAACTAAAAACTAATTAAAAACTAGAGCCTAGGCACAGTATTTATAGACCCAAGGTAGATACTTTGACATCATGTACTTGACATCGGGGCCAACAATAAATGTGTTTCATCAACAAGTATAACATACAACAGTTATACAAGTGGGTCCTCTCTAAAGAAGGCTCCAGCTCTTAATGCTTTTATACAACCATGCCTAAAGTATCCTTAGGAACTTAAGGATTTGAATGTAATGCATACCTATTTAGCAAAACACATATGTTAATACCACCAAATTGGGAAAATAACTCTATGTTACACAAAATCGTAAGTTATGATTATTCAAACAGTGAGATGAAATGGGCTTAAAAGGGATTATAGGAAATCAGGACATAAGGTGTTCTATCATAGGCATAATGAATTCTTGTGTTTTGTTGGTGGTTAAGGTAATCATTAGCCTTTATGTCCAAGATTCAAACCAAGTCTAGACCACATCCAATGACATCACATTGTGTCATCTCCTAGAATTACAATTGTTAGACTATCAATGTTACAAGGAGTATCATCACTTGGCATATTGTCCAAGGGAGAAGTTTATTTATGGAACTTGTTTATTTTTAAGATTCCGTAGAAGCCACCTACCTTGAAGCATGGGTAGCATGTCTTTATAGTGTGATCCCTAGAAATTTATTTTGTGCTCTTTTATTTGTTATTTGTGTCAACCTTTTAAGGTAGCACTTATTTTACTTTTACTCATATTTTTCATTAGATCTACAAGGATATATAATACAACCTTAGTAACATGATAGAACTTCACAATAGTAATCCAAAATAATCCACAAATTCCCTTGATGTCACACCCTTTACATTCCCACTTGGTTCTTCGCTCTTCTATCTAGGCATAATGATCACAAGTTTATTCTTAGTTGTATGATGGAAAATAATATCATTATGGCCATGGTAACAACCTCTTATTAATGGAATGGGCGGATGGATGATATGGGCTCACTATGCAAATAATCAATCTCTTATGACTTGATAACATAGAGAAATCTTCACTTTATTGGACTACATCTTGCCTTTATTTGTAATGTGTCTTATTAGTAATCAAAATTATTTACAAAGGATTTGAAAACAAAGTATACATGAAATGGAAAAGACAGTAAAATTTATGAAAAAGTATAAAGAATGAAAAATATTAAAAGAATGAAAAATTAAAGAAATAGAAAAGTATACAAGAATAAGGGAATATCAAAGAATGTGAAAATATGGAAAGAATTCTTTAAAAAAATAGAAAAATCACTTATTAATTCCAATCTTAGAATAAAGTATCTTCCCCATGACTACTTTCATGGATGAGTGTTTGGAAAATCCCCCATAAATCTCCTGGGTCATACACTATAGGTGGTTCACCTACCATCTTTAGTGATGTAACTTTTCTATCATTATCCCATGTAATTTTGATAGTAGTGGAGTTATGATCATCTAAATCCTTATTCTCTTTCAATTTTGGTATATGATTATGAGTTAATTATTTAATTTTTGGGCTCTTAGTTGAAGTCAACTTCTTAGTTTGGGAATTAGTAAGTGTTTCACATGTTTCCATGCATGTATTAGATAGTTGGTTCTTAGATAGTGGCCACAAGGTGTCTTTTGATTTTGTGACCTCTACTATTTTGGTTCATTGTTTATTGTTGTTGTTGTGGGTTGGAATGGTAACTATGTTGACATTTTGAAGTGTCAGTCCACTATTGCATCCTTTACTTTCAGTAGTTATCCATGGAATTCACTACATGTGTATGGTTCCATGTGCATCTTCCTTAGGAATCTAAATTGACAAGTCTCTCATACTTAGCTTAGCATCTAATGTGCTAAGCCATGTACTCTCTATGAATATTGGAAATTCCTTATCATCATCTTTCATATCCATAATCAAAAAGTCTGCTAGATATGACCACCCATTGATAGTGGTTACTACATTATTTATGTACCCCAAAGGAGTGGTGACAGATAGATTTGCAAGCTCTAATTTTATATTGCATTCTTTCAATCGGGGTACATTCCATGCCTGATATGTTTTTTGGGAAATCAAATTCACCTCGAAACCTAAGTCTAGCAAAGCTTTGCATGGTAAATTCCTAGCTATTCATATGTAAATCAAAGGAATTCCTAAATCAATTCTCTTCTTAGGAAGTGATCCTACATTGATGCATTATGTGAAAATTTCAATACGCATGAAAATTTGTATGTTTGGGCTTGATGATGATGGAAGCATATCAATGGTGAGAAAATTTATTTTAGGAGAGGATAGTATCGATAAAGCTCCAATTCTACCAACCTTCTCTAGACTAGTCTTGAAGAAGGAACATTTCTTTATTTGGTCCTTAGCATTATGGGTGAGATCTTCCACTTGTATACTTACTGCCTTTGCAGCTTTCCTCTACTACAATTTTGAAGGAAACTCTTGTTGCATTGCAGGTGATGGCACTGATCACAAAGGATTTGGATTGGGATTTGGAAAATCATCTACTTCTAGATGCACGTACAAGTTTGAATTGGCCCTTGGTGACATCAGTCGATGGTATTTTGGTAGATAATACTATGAAGTTTGAATAGTAGCATTTTTTGAAGAGACATGTTGTTGGACATAGTATCCATAAGGGTCAAGTTGTCGATATGAATATTACTGGTGTAGTGGTGGCATAGCCCATAATTGAGGCTGCTATCGCTACTAATAATATTGCTCCTATAGCTATGGTAAAGCTTCATGAAGATAGTACATTGGTTGAGGTTGTTGTTTGTACTTACCTTGAGGATAAGTTAACCATTTGGGCATCTATTTTTGAACAATTTTTGGGTTAAGTGTGTATGCCTCTATTTCCTGTAGATGTGTCATGACTAGACAACATCCCTTACGATGTTCATATTAACACAAAATACAACCTTCTTCATCTATAGAGCTAGTATTTGAGACTTCAACTACTGAAGCAACTTTGCCTTGGCATTTGATGAGTAGTTGAAGGTATTGCTACATCTAACCATACAAATCATGAAGTGTTCATGTGCGATTCGGTCGAATTCCACAAACTCTATCATTTCCAATACACTAGTCTCCTATAAAGTGAACCTTGCCCTAATGATTGTTCGTTGTCTTCCCAATTACATTTGTGCTACACATGGTACAGTTAAGCGTAATCAAAGCATATGATTTTTATTTTTTTATGTTTTTATGTTCTTTGGTGCTTAAAGAAAAAGATGGAGTAATTTAATAACTAATTTAATTTAACTAACTAACTAATCTCTAACTAGTCCTAACATAAGCATTCAATCCACTTTCCATATACATCCTAAACCCATGTAACCATTGTTAGGTTACCAAGCGCTATGCTACAGGGTGCACCAAGCAATAATGCTATTGGGTGCACCAAGCAATAACACTGCTAGGATTACCAAGTGAATACGTGTTTACGCTCAAAGTCAAATTTAGCTTAATTAATGACTAATTAATGAAAATAATAAATGCATAAATAAATCATTAATCTATTCTAAGTGCTACAACATTTATCAAAAAGCTTGTATTTATTGCCATACATACTAATGTGATTCAAGTACAATAGTGCTTGAATAAAGATTTGTACACTTTTTAACTCTTGCTATGGGCACTCAGAAAAATATTCTAAATTTCAAATGGACAAACTATAAGATCTCTGCTTTTACTATGACTTTAATGCCCATAAACATGGCTAGGAGATTGTATTTATAGTTTTTACTATAGTACTATGTCAACAGGGCCCCATAAATGTAGTAAATGCTACATTGACAGGGCAACACCATGTAAATGGGGCCCCATCGACAGGGGCCCATCAATGCAACACTTTGATGCTCATCATACCCCCATGACTGAATGAAAACTTGTTGTCAAGTTCCCTTACAAAATTGGGAAGGTATGGGATTATTGACTAACTTGACAAAACTAAGTGCCAGAGTGTACAAATTAACATATTACAAAAAATTGTGATGTTCATAACTCAAAATTGAACACCATGACACAACTACACAAAAATTGAATAGCACATCCTCTAGTAGCATGAAGGTGGTGGAGAAGATTAGATAGTCCCAAGCAGTGATGGCTCCTAGGGTTCTGAAGGACCTTTGCTGGCTTCAAGTCCATGCAATAGCTAAGGCAATTGTGGCTATCCTGTTGTGGCTGCAACCTCTAATGGAAGGTGAAAAGCATCTAATAGTGCCTTCATCTTCTCCTCCTTACTCCAAGGATCATTCACAATCCATGCAACATCACTAATGTGGGCTAGAATGGGCACATCCCATGGACAAGGCATTATCAAGAACATCTCCTTCATGTTGATAAACCCGACAACAAACTATTTGCTTTGAATGTCGAATGCCTTAACTGCATTTTGTAGCTCCTAGTAGTCATTCATCCTCCTAGCTAGGTTCTTGATACTTGATCATTGATTTGTGAATTGTGCCTTGAGAACTTTGAGTTTAGCATTTGCCATTGCAAGCTTTTGCTTGGTGTTCTTGTGATGCTTGAACTTGGCCTCGTACAATAGGTACGAGCTAGCCACTTGTTTCTCAAGCTCTAACCATAGTCATCTGATAGTCAACATGGCTAGATTTGCATAATAGATATTGGCTTGCTCCATGTACTCCATCATGTCCTTGATTTGCAACTCTTTCATGTAGATTTTCACTTTGTTATAGGCATCTATCCCATCAATGATGGGTTTCCACAACTCTTTTCCTTACCTAAGCTGCTAGAGGATTTCATTCACTTTTACCTTCACCAAATGGATGTGTTTTTCATTTACTTCTTTTTGTAGATTCACCTATTCTCTATAATTATCCTTGACTCTCTCAAATTTTAGAGCCTCTAATTTCTAGGTGGCTACCTTGATTGTAGTTTTTTGGAAAAGCACATGAGCCTCCTCCATGGAGAGATTTCTATTTTCTTCTACTAATCTCCTCAATTTTGTGTTTGCTATGTCCAATTGCTACTACTGTTAATGGATGAAATTAATTAATTATTGCATGTGCTCATCAACATTCCATAGGCAATGATTTTCTACAATCAGCTGGACATTCTCTTGGTGGACCTAATTCAAAGCCTTTTGAATTTTGTGTTGTGTGGCCTCTACCAAGGATCAGTAGAAAACCACCATCTTCATTGCATCCTCAACCCCTTTTAATCTAGTGTGAAGCTATTCTATAGCTTCATCTCTTATCAATGTCAGGTTGAGAAATGTGGGGTTGGCAATCTAGGCTCTTAATTTGGCAACCTGAGTAGCCAGGCATTCATTCAGTTCCTTGGCTATTTCAAGTTACTCCTCCAAAATGATCTTCTTACTCCTTACCTCTAGCAACTCCAACAGGGTTACAGTAATGTTTTCTGGAAGGTCATAGACATCCAAAATTAGTTTCTTGGTTTCCACTAGTTGGTTCAGTAGTTCTTTAAGCTATGCTGCATTTATTCTACAGCTTATGATTCCTGCAAACATCTATACATCCTTGAGTGTAGTGACATCTGGTATAGATGTTGCAGGTTTGTTGAGTGTTTTGGCAATCTAATCAACAACCACTTCTACTATTGTCTCCTACCCTTGGTGCTACATCACCAAACTTATTGTTCCCTCATCCTCCTCCAAGTGCATTAAGAAAGTTGCAGTGTTGCTAGAGATTTCTAGGAGTGGCTATTATTTTTTGAGAGATACTGTGACATCTCTAGCACTCAGATTTGACATTGCAGGAAACTATGTTCTTTGGGCTAAGAAAATGGATCCACCTCCACCCATCAAGCTAATTGTTTAGGCCATCTCATTAAGGTGACTCAGTGTTGGTTCATACAAGGATGGATCCTTGTCACTCATGCCTACTTGTTGCTCTTGTTCACTCAAGAGCCATTCCTAGTATTTGTGCAACTATTGGGTGGTTGCAATGATGTTTGGAACCATTATCTGAGTGGTGAGTGGAGGTGGTAATCATTGCTCCTCTTCTTGGATAGTGGTTACAAGCATCTTATCCTTCATCATTTCTGCCTAGTTGGTATCTAGAACCTACTTGACCACATCATTGATCTAACAAACTATGCTTCCCTTTTAACAAAGTTTCCTAACAAGGCATGGGAAGGGGAGTGCCTTTCTTCCATGTTCATTTTCTTTAAATCACCTTTCTATCTCTAGATAGATCAACTATGGAAGGTTGATGGGGAACCTCCCACTCAAAGCGATGCATTCTCAAGCAAAGAAGGTGGTGATTTTGCTTGGCCTCACTATGGGATTAAGGTGGAAGGCCATAATCTTGTAGTAAATCCTTTCTATTAATGTAAGCATGCCAAATGCCTTACAGTCGATGCCATAGCACCATTGCATCCATTCTTTCTTGATGCTAGGATCTGCATGCATTAGGATCTCAACAAGACTTGCCCCTATCTCAGGCAACCCAATCACTTGTCCAATGTCCTGCACCGAATAAGGCACCAAGATGTCCTTGATTTTTACTATTAATCTAGCTTGCCTATTATTCCAGAATAGGAATGTCTCTCCCGTGTACCACTCCCCTGTGGAAGTGATGATTGGCCATATGGGAGAGGCGTTTAGCTGGTCCTACACTTCCTTTGGTGCTTGCTCCAGGAAAGGGCCAAAGTTTAACTCCTAAAGCACTATTTTCTAGACCTCCCGTGATCTGATCTAATTTAGGCATACTTCTATCAAGGTCATCTTGAGATCTTCTTATTGTGCTAGTGCATTATCCCTATGAAAGTGTTTTATTACTATAGCTGGTTCCAAAATAATCTGATAGATTCCACCTCTACCTCTTCCCTAAGAGGACCTATGGCATGGGTTGCCAATGGTTCTTCTTAGACCTATTCTTGGCCCCTTTGGATTCTGAGTTGTTTCTCCCTTGCTTAGGACAATCCTACTTCCTGTGTGTGCTTTCCCTTTGGTGTCATCTATGATCATAACACATCCATGGATTAGTAGTTATAATGTGCAACTTCAAAGTTTTGAATACCTTCTCATGTTAGTTACACTTTGGCTAAGGTTGAACCATGGTAGATTTTTTATATTATTAATTATTAATTATAACTATCACTGGAGCTTGTTGGAAAGGTTTAACTCTTGTAATTTAGTGTTTAAGAGTTGATTATTTTAGTTAAACCTTTGTGGGAGTTACAAAAATGGCAAAAAAATTTCTGTAAAAAAATGATACATTTGTGGCCCCCATGATGAATAGCTTACCTCCAATAGCGATAGGGTCAAAGAAGAAAGTGATTTGAATAAATGATTTGTAAGTTATGTATGGGCTCTAGAAGGCTTTGGGCTCTGAATATTTGAAAAACTCCCTTAGCGTTAGTGAGAAAATGTAAAATTTTCAAAGTGAAGTTTTGCATAAATATATAGAATTTTTCCATTATGTTTATGAGGCCCTATATAGAAGGCCTCATATATGAGTCTGCTCTATCAATGGGGCACTATATACGAGGCCCATAGGAAAAATTTTAAAACTTAAATATCTCGAAAAATATAAGGAATTTTTCAATGAATTTGGGGTTCATGAAATTCCAAGAAAGCCAAGAATATGATGAAATCATTGAAAATGGTCTTTGAAAGCTCAAAAATTAAAAAATTCAATGGAAAATGTGTTGAATGAAAAAAATATGTAAATGAGCACATGGTTTGGTGCAAAAGATGGATGTACGAAAGATTTGGATTGCAAGAATGTCTAAGGATAAGGTACTTAATGAACCCAACTAACAAATATGCAAGTGGATCCTTCCCATAGCAAGCACATGCCTTGTTTGTCCTTGCATAACCTCAGTTGAAGGACTCCATGGATCCCATAGGTGACTAATGGTCGTTGGAAGTTAAGAACCAAAACCCAAAAGATTCTACCTAAAAATTCAAATACATTAGACCAAGACACAGAATCAAGAACATGGACTTTGATAGTGAGGTGAGCTATGGGTAGCAAAGACAGATGATAGAGAAGGTGGAATGGAATTCCAAATTAAGGTCATAAGAAGTCCCTTATGGAGTTTATGTTTATAATGACCTAAGAAGATCCATCCTTAGTCTAGACCAAAACCAACCTCTTTCAATGACTTCACATCTCCATTCCAAGAACAATCCACCCCCTCAAGACACAAGAGTGCTTCCACAAAACCACCACCATTCCATAAAGAGAAGAAAAGAGAAGTAGGAAGTGATAGATGAACTTTGTTAGAGGGGACCTTTAGGCATGGGTAACATGTCTTTCTAGTCCCATAACAAGTGCTTGTAGCCTATTTATTTGTTTTGAATTTCCATCATGTTTTTTTTTCTTTTTGAATGGGAACCACACCATGCAAAGACATTATTTTACTTCTTTTTATTAGTGGATAGGGAACGGCAAGAAGTCTAGGAAAACACTCAAGCACTCAAGTAGAAGAGTACAAAGAGTATTGAGTCCCCTTGAAGTCACACCCTATACAAATCTTTGAATCCTTCCCAATTCTAGAAACTACCAAGGTCATGAATTTATTAAAATTTGATTTAATGAAAAGGGACCTCAAACTTCCAAAATAAGAAAAATCATAGAGTTTTTGAATGAGTGGATGTCGTGGACTCACTACCTATTCCATGATAAAGAAACCATGACTGGGCCATTAGTACAAAAATTCAACAATAGAAACTAGACATTAGCAAATAAAATATAAAGCACAAACTACCATTAGTAGCAGCTACAGCACCACTATGTCCTATTGGTAATAAAGCACTTTTATTAGCAAAAATATGAAAATCACACTTGAATAGAAAAAAGTAAAATATATAAGAAAGTGTAAAATATTCAAGAAAAATTCAAATGTACTAATGATGGTGCAAAACAAAAATGTTGTAAACTAGGAAAAATTTTGAAAATAAAAAAAATGTAAAATAAATAACTTGCAAAATCAAAAATGTGAAAAATAAAAAGTAGAAAAACTAAGGAGCCATATGGATGATTAGCATGAATGGCCATATCCCATAGGACTAAGTTGGAAGGAGGAGATTTGAAAAATTGAGTGTGGTTGTCCATCTGTTGAGGTATCTGTTGCACTGGCTTGTCCTGGCTCATGGAAAAGCTTCACTTGTTAGATGTTGATCAGTTGCCTTTTATTTTAGCTCTCAGGTTTGTATATGGTCATGGCCCCAAAAGGAAAGGTTTCATTAATTATATAAGGTCCCTCCCACAATGTTTGAAATTTTCTTTTCTAAGGTATGCTTGTGGGGTTCTAGTAGAGAATCTTATCTCCTAGTTGAAATTTTATTTTTTGTATTCTAAGGTCATGACGTTGCTTGTTAAATGCCTTGTGCACTTCATTCAAAGATAGGGCCACTAGTTGATTTTCATTTAGCATGTTGAGGTTGATCAGTCTTTCTTTTTATGCTAGACTTAGGTCAAGATTCAGTTCACAGGCTATTGAGAGTGTGTACAGAGCTCAGATTGAATCAGGAAGATTAGAAGTTTCTCGTACACTAACTCATAGGAAGAGTAGCTAATAGGGTGTTTCCATGTGAAGTAGTAGGCCCAAAGGGCATCGTTGAGTTTTATGCTTTAGTCTCTTCTATATTTGTTGATAGTTCTTCTTAGAATCTTTGTGATCTCCCTATTAGTTACCTCCAGTTAACCATTGGCTTAGGGATGATAGGATGTTATTCATTTATACTCAACCCCCAAGCATTGCACAATTTTTCAAAAAGTGGCACCTATAAAATGAGTTCCATTGTCAAAAATTAGTGCAAGTGGCATCCCAAACCTATTTACAACATTTTGTTATATGAATCAAGCAACAATAGAAGATGTACAATTGATGACGACTACTGCTTCTACCCATTTGAGGCAATAGTTGACTGCTAAGATGATATATGCCTTTCCATTGGACATGGGTGTGATGGGACATATAAAGTCTATGCCCCATATGTCAAAGGGCTCTAGTGGTTGAATCCACTATTGAGGACCCTCCATTCAAGTGGTCATCCCATCATTTCTTTGATAATGTTCATAGGATCGAATAAATTGGTGGTCATCCCTGAAGATTGTAGGCCAATAGTATCCTACCATTAATATTTTTATAACCATGCATCCCCCTACATCATGGCCTCTGCATGCTCCTTCATGAGCATCCTAGAGAACACATATTTTATCTACATGAAGGACACACCAACAAATCAGGCCATCGGTGCACATGTTGTAAACGTATCTATTGATCTCCATGAGGTACTTTTCCTTATGAAGAATTTGTTCTTTCTTCCTAAAGTCCAGATCTTGTAGCATCTCTTGAGTGAGAAGGTAAGTGAGAATGTCATCATACCATTTTGATTTAGTAGGAACTTGGTCATTAATTGCTCCAAGGAATGATGTGATGTCTTTTATTATCTCTAGTTGGCACATGATTCCTTGGATGATCCTTATCTTTTTTGAGTCTACCTCAATCCCTTTTTGTGAAATTCGATGTCCCAGTACTATGCTCTCTTGGACCATTAAATGGCTTTTCTACTAATTAAGCCTAAGGTTTATTTCAACACATCTTTTTAGTATCTACTCAAGGCAATCCAAGGCTTGCCAAATGAAGCCCCATAGGTAGAGAAGTCATCCATAAAGACTTCTGCCCCGCTACCAAGTTGTTGTTGAAAAATACCAAGGACCAAGCATTGAAATGTTGCAAGAGCATTACATAGACCAAACTACATCTTATAATATGCAAAAGTCTCCTAGGGACTCATGAACATTGTTTTGGCCCAATCTTCTAGCACAATCTAGATCTAGTTATAGCCACTATAACCATCCAAGAAGCTATAATAGCAATGCACGAATATGGTGTCCAACACTTGATCCACAAATGGCAATTAAAAATGATCTTTAAATGTTGCTATGTTCAATAGCCTAAAGTTGATGCAAACCTACCACTTGTCATCTTTCTTTAGCACAATTATGAGTGAGCTCACCCACTCACTATCTGCAATGAGATAGATGAACCCTACCTTAAGGAGTTGTTCGATTTCCTCTTTGATGATCTACTTCAACTTGGTATTCTGCTGCCACTGTAGCTATCTTCTTGGCTTCATGGCTAGGTTGGTGTAAATACAATGCTAGCATATCCTTGGATCAATTCTAGTTAGTTTAGGATATGACCAAGCAAAGGTTCTTGGCCATTTGTTGACCACCTACAACAACTTGTCTTTTTTGTTCAGGAGCAAGATTTGCATTACTTATAACCAACTTACCATTGTTTAAAAACACATACTCTATGCCAACTAGTAGAGTTTTTAACTCTAGGAGATCCTACTTGAAATTTTTAGAGATTTCCAACTCTCCCCAATAGGTATCATCATCTTCTTCTTCATCAGAGAGTTGGTGATGAATTTGCTCAAGTTCATCCATGCTTTCAACTTAGGCACATGTCAGGCACTCAGTAGGTTCCATGCATAGTGTGTTATTGTTAGAGTTAGCCGTCAGCATTGGATGTCCTCCTATTTTGTGGCTGCAACATACAGGCACCATTGGATATTAGTTTTACGCACACACTAATTGCATGCTTTAGTGAATGTACTTTTAATGGACCATATTTTCTACATGCAATTGCACCCATTATCGCTATACATGATGCATGGAACACACTTCTTCTCAAGTCATCCAAATTCATTCCTAGAATGATGGGGAAGTCACCTTTTTAGTTTTTCACCTTGATCATTAAAAAATTAGTAAGATAGCACCACCCATAAATTGCGCTTAACCAAACCCTTCCCATAATGATGGGGAAGTCACCTTTGTAGTTTTCCACCTTGATCACTAGAAAATCAGTAGGATAAGACCATCCACAAACTGTGGTCACAATGTCCTCCACTAATTCTAGAGAGATAGTGATTAACTAGTCTACCAATTCCAAATGGATGTTGCTCTTCTTGAGAGGTGGTAGGTTATAGGCCTTGTACATGTCGTAGGAGATGAAAATGACACCAGAACTAAAATCAAGAAGAGCCTTGCATGGTTCATGTCCAACAATCTACAAGTAAATAAGAGAACTTCTTGGGTTAAATATTTTCATGGGAAGGTTTCCAACCTTAATCCAATTGGAAATAGCATGAGTTAACATCACAGTGTAAATCTGATGTAGTGTTTGATTTGAAGGGCTCTTGAAAGTATTTGATGCAGAGGATGAGTGTGTCCGAGATGTAGGATGCCCAATTGCATTAGATTATGAGGATTTAGGAGGATTGTTAGGTTGGAAAAATGGTCATGTCCTAGATTGATTTCCAAAACCACTTGGCTGGAAAGTCAATTATAAATGTACATCCCTTGTAGCATTTTGTTGTTATGATTATGGGAGAATTTTGCCCTGCATGGATGGAGTAGGAGGTAACTAGGTTGAGGGTAGAGGGATGTGTGTAGACAAATGTAGAGAGTGGTATAGATATGGACTTTTCTCTCGAGTGAATGGTGAATGAGTTTGATGGTACTCTAGAGGGTAATAGTGATGCTGGAATGAGGCATGGCTTGTAGAGCTTCATGAAAAAATGGCATGTTGAACATAGTACCCATCTAGATCTAGTTGCCTATAAGGGTATTATTATCTTGGTAGTGGCATTCCCCATGACTGTAGTTGATGCCATTATTAGTATTACTCATACAATTATGATGGAGCTCCACTTGGATAGTAAACTTGTTATTGCTGGTGGCGCTACCTTGGATTGCCTTGCGGATAAGGCAATCGTCTGGGTGCTTTCCTTCATGCTAGTCATACATTTAGTGTGTACATCCTAGACACTTGTAAGTGTGACACCACAGGGCAACAACCCTTGGGATGATCATATTAATGAATGTCACATCCACCATCATAGTCAAAGTTTGTCTCCACAACTTCTTCTAGTAGGCATGTTTAGCTTCTTTCCACCTCCTACAATCATGATCATTATTCTACTCTTTGGATTCCTTAACAATCTTCATAGTGATTTGGAATTTCTCATCCAAAGAGTCCCATAATTTATTAACCTTGCTAGAAATATTAGAAATAGATTTTTGGATGGGAAAGGTTTTTCTATTCACCACTTCATCGAGTGGTGACTCTTCCTTGTCACAGAATTGGACCTCTCATTTCCTAATGGAAGAGTCCCTACTATATTCTTCTACACTTTTTCTTTTTCATAACTCATCTTCTTCTTTTTCTACTTACTCTATCAACCTTTGGATCTGATGAGCTCCTAGTTCAAATAGTATCCCTTAGACATAAACCCTAAGAGTTCTTCTAGTTTCTACTCTGAGCTCATCTATGACATGGTAGAGTTACTCCCTTCAAGAATAACCATGGCTAGGGAATCAGTGTAAAAGTGAATAGTATCTACCCATGGTAGCATCCAAGGATTCATGTGTTCCTTGTTTCTAGCCTTGGATTTACCCTCTCAAATTAGACACTCTAGAGTACATTTGGTATTTTTCATTAAATAATTCCAACATGGTACTCCATCTATGAATGGATTCTAGTTCTAAGGACCAATACCAACTTTCAGCTTTCTTGATAAGTATTCTATGGAATAGCTTGAGTTTCTACCAATCATTTTCAATGTTCTACAAGGCATAGGCATCATGGAAAACTTGTAGATGTATCTGTGGATCAAAGCTATATCCCCCATCAAATCTTTGAACATTGTTCATGTCTAAGCGTTTGATCCGACTATCTTTCACAAGCCTAGTTGGGATCTTAACTACCTCTACGATGTTAAGCATGCTTCAAGTTGCCAACAAAGGTTGCTCGTCATCATTATTGTTTTGTTGTCATCGATGATGTCCTTTGTTATTCCTTCATTTTTTGTGGTATTGTTGGTCACCTCCATCACAGTTGTTCCTTCTATGGCATCTTTCAAAATTAGAAAAAGAGGAAGAAGAGGATGCAAATGAAGAGGGTGAAGAAGAAGAAGGACTATCACCACCATGATGTCTGTCAATTCCCCTTCTATTATCATGGTCATGTTTGTTAGTTTTCTTATTTTTTTGACACATGTTCAATCCCTTACCTTGACTACCATCTTTTCTTGAACCTGGATTATTGATTCTGAACCATAGATTTAGGGTTGCATCCCCATCATCAATAATAAGAAGTGGAGAATTTTCATGTTGAGAGCCCTCAAAGGAAGAATCCTTGTTGTCATCTTGGTTCAACAGGAATAAGGGGTTAATGAACCATTTCCCCTTCATGGCCTCATGGTACTTCTCCTTATGTCGATCTTGCTTGCATTGTGTTTCAATGGGACAAAAGTCCCAGTAGTCGTAGTCATGCATAACATATTATTCTTGAAGATTGTGAATGCCTAACTTCTTAAGAGTTTGAAGTAACATCACAGCCATAGATCGATTAAGAGGCATTACAATGTTTCTTTCCATGTCACGCCATCATAGTATAGTTTCTCATCCTACTATAGGATGAAGGTGAAGTCAGGTATATACTCATCTAGATCAGTATATACCACTTTGCACTCTTGTGGAATCAACGATTTAACATTGTCATGCTTGTGAGAAGAAGAAGACATTTTGCAACAAATAAAATATTCAGTGTGCTTTTGTAATTTTACAATTCAAAAATAATGTTAACCTTGGGGTTAGTCCTACGATATGAATAATATTCACTAATCCTAGGTAATGCACATTTCAACAAACAAAGTTCCCAACAACAATGCCAATGATGAGCAATTGAAGATACCCCTATGTCCAACCATACGAATCATGAAGCATGCACACGTGATCTAATCGAATTCTATGAACTCTATAGTTTTTGGCACACTAGTCTCCTAGGAAGTGAACCTTACCCTAATGATCGTTTGTTGTCTTCCCAATTACACTTGTGATGCACATGGTATGGTTAAGTGTAATCAAGGCATATGATTTTTAATTTTTTGTGATGCTTAAAGAAAGAGATGAAGTAATTTAATAACTAATTTAATTTAACTAGCTAACTAATCTCTAAGTAGTCCTAACATAAGCATTCACTCCCACTTTCCGTACACATCCTAAACCCATGTATCTACTACTGGGTTACCAAGCACTACGCTACTGGGTGCACCAAGCAATAATGTTGTTGGGATTACCAAGCAAATACATGTTTATGCTTGAAGTAGTCATACTTATGTGTTTAATCTATTTAGCTTAATTAAGTGACTAATTACTCAAAGTCTAATTTAGCTTAATGTAGCTTAATTAATGACATAATTAATGAAAATAATAAATGCATAAATAAATCATTTATTTATTCTAAGTGTTGCAAGGCTTATCATGAAGCTTATCTTTATTGCCATACACACCAATATGGTTCAAGTACAATAGTGCTCGAATAAGGATCCGTACACTTTCTAACTCCTATTGCGGGCACCCAGAAAAATATTCTAACTTTCAAATGGACAAACTAGAAGAGCTTTGCTACTACTATAACTTGAATGCCCATAAACACGGTTGGGAGCTTGTATTTATGGTTTTTACTACAATATTGCATTAACGGGGCCTCATAAACATAGAAAACACAACCTAAACAAGGCCTCGTCGAAAGTGGACCATTAGTAGGGCCATGTCAATGGGGGCCTGTCAACGCGACACTTTGATTCTAATCAACATCCAAGTTCTCTCTTCTTACTTTTATCTTTGCCTCTTGCAAAGGCTTAGTCTGCTCCTTCCTCCATAATCTTTAATGCATTTATGCATATTTCATTAGCGGAATCCCACATTTTTGCTACCTATATGGTTACATCGATAACAAATTCTTGAATTTGTAGCATCTCTTTTTGGATGACCTAGTCTCTTCCTCTTGGATATCACACACCTGTACATATCTCTTCTAGATTAATGGATCTCTATTGTATTCTTTAGCTAATTCTCTCTTTTTGAGTTCTCCTTCTTCTTTGGCCACTTGGTCAATGATTCCTTGAATTTGATGGGTAGTTAGTTCTGGTAATCTTCCTTAGAGGCATAAATCCCAAGGGTATTTCTTATTTTCCTTTTCAGCCCATCTATGATGCACCTAAGCTATTCCTTTCATGAAAATCCTTGGTCTAAGCATCTATGTAACAAAGAATAATATCTACCCATTTTCATATCAAGGGTCTCATGAGTCCCTTGTTTCTAATTTGGATTTTTTTTCTTAGATTTGACACTTGTGAATAGGTCTAATATTTATCATTAAATATTTCAAGCATGGTACTCTGGCATATGATGGATTGGGGTTCTAGTGATTTGTACTAGCTTTCTACTTCCTTTGCAAGTGTTCTAGGAAATAGTTTTAATTTCTACCAATTGCTCTCTATGTTTTGAAATGCACAAGCATCAAGGAATGCTTGAAGGTGATGCTAGGGATCAGCATTGTAACCACTTTCAAATCATTACATATTGTTCATGTCTAGTCATTTGATTTGGCTATCTCTCATGTGCATGGTCAATATGTAGACAACTTCCTAAATATTTATCATATTTTATGTTACCATAAGGGGTTCATCATTGTGGTTGAGTTCATATGCTCTATTGTAGCAGTGATCCCTTATATGCTCATGCCTCTCTTGATCCTCTCTTTTATCTCTTCTTCTCCTTCTTTCATGCTCTTCATCTTTTGAATCAGAGTACCTTGAATATATATCATGATGATCATGAGTTTGCCTTTCATTCCTATCAGAGTCTCAGTACTTGTGCCTTCTCTTGTTAGAGTCCTCTAATGATTGTGATGAGATAGATGAGATGGCAAGAGAATGGTTTCAAATGGTTCTTCTTTTTTGGCTATGATGTGTCTCTTTATAAGACATAGTAGGATACCTGGCCTAGAGTCCTACTTGTATCTAGAGTTAGTAGCCCTCCTCTTATGTGTTTCTACCAAAGTATAATGAAGTTGGGCTTTGACAAGTCATCTAATATGATGATAGGTGTCTTTGAAGACTCCTCATGGTTTTGGTAGAGTCGTTTTGAAATGAATTGATCAGCATTAAGTTCTTCTATGACAACAGAAGTGTTAGTATGCTTCCCTTTGCTATGTATATGTTTGATGTCCATGGCAACATATCTTCTCCTCTACTCCTTAGTGGCTTCATAGGATCTGGTCATGTGTTGAGTTACATGATACCCTTCTTGGATCTAATCAAAATGCATTCCCTTAGAGCAATTTGTAACATGTTTAGTGCTACACATTCTAGAGGCAGGACTATGTTACCTTGCATGTCTCTCCACCTCGCTTTCTTGTCCTAATGAAAGATGAAAGTAAAATTTGGATGATATGGATTAGTGTGAGCATAAGTGATTCATGTCTACATTTTCATCCCCCATTCTTCTTTATCAATAATTCTATCATTGATTCTTCTTATCTCCTTGGTAAGTGATGGTTGATCATTATGTGAAGCCATATTATAATTTTTTGATGATTTGAGTTAAAATTATGCTTTACTTATGTTTGTTAGGTCGGACTTTAAGTTTCAAATACAACTAACTTTGAAAATAAATTATTTGGCATAACATTGTCTTGTCCCTGGCAATAGTACCAATGATGAGTGGAAGGTACCCTTACGTCCAACTATATGAATCAAAAGTCTTCATGCATGATTCGATCGAATTCCATGGATGGGACTAGTTGTGACATCTAGATTGTTAAGCATTGATCATAGGATGTTATCTTCCCACTCAAACTAGTGGTAGCTTTGTTATGTATCATTTAGTCCAAAGTAAGGCATATGATAAATGATCTTGTATTGGCCATAGTTCTTCTAGCTAACATGAAGTAAATGTAGTAGTTTCTAAATCTAAGTGTCAATAAATAAATACAATCTAGCCTATGCATCCAATCTTGACCTTCTATTCACACCTTGAACATCATGTAACTACGGCTGGGATTACCAAGTACCACACTACTAGGTGTACCAAGTGATAGTACTACTGGGTTACTAAGTAGCTACACTTAAGTACTCGAGATTAGTTGTATTCATTCCACATAACAACGGTAATTATAAAATGCATTAAAAGTAAATCATTAACTAATAAAAATAGTAACCATTAAGCTAAGTAAGAACAATAAAGACTAAGTGATGCTACAATAATGTATAGTAATCTCAATCTTTATTTTCAGGCATGCAATATGTCCAAGTACACCACACTCAAATAAAGACTTTGTTCAATTACAAGACATCACACTATGGGCATACACTACTAAGTGCTAACTACTAAAATCAAGTAAACAAGCTGACAGAGTTTAGCTACTATTAAATGAATCTCTCTTGGATGGTACATGTAAGTGTTGTATTTATAGGCCTTGCACACATCAAGGATATCAAATATTCAACATCGTATCATGGGCTTCGATATCAAGGATCTGATATTGCAGCTCTAATATCAAGTGCTCGATATCGTAGCCTACAAAACCATGATTTATCAAAATTCAACTCTCCTTTTTTTATAGAAGAGCTTGATGGTGATGCATTCATCGTTGAACAACTCCACAAAAATCATGAAGTCCATTAACAAACACCTATCATTAGGCTAGAAGAACCTATCAAGGTTTAACTACATTCCACCCTAGTAAAGACACCTAAGAGGAAGGCTACTAACTCAAAGTATAACTAGAACTCAAGGCTAAGTGTTTCTACTAGCTCCTACAAAGAAGAATACTAGAGTCATGTAAGGAAAGCAAGCCAACATCTTTCTCCTACTACCTCATCCTCATCCTCTATACCAAGGCATAAAGACTATGATAGGAAGGAGAGAAGGACTCATGACCATCATTCAAGATACTTTGATTTACAAGATGAAGGATATGAACAGAGAAGACATAGAAATCGAAGAGCATAGAATGAGGCACTACTACAACTAAGCACACAAATTTGATCAAGATGATAAACCCTTGATGGCTACTTGAAGCATGATTAACATACAAGAAGCTACACACATTTCAACTAGGCATGTGAGAGATAGTCATATCAAATAGCTTGATATGAATAACATGCTAAGATTTGAGGGTAGTTATAATTCTAACCACAACACCACCTCTAAGCATTCCATGATGCCTATGTGCTACAAAACATTGAAAGTGATTGGCAGAAGTTGAAACTGTTCCTACGAATAATTGTGAAAGAGGCTGAAAGCTAGTACAAATCACTTGAACCTGAACTGATCAGAAGATGGAGTACCATGTTAGAAATCTTCAATGAAAAATATCAAACCTACTCATGGATGTCTAATTTAGGGAAGAAAATCCAAGGATGGAAGTAAGGTACTCATGAAACCTTTAATGCAATAATGAATAGATACTATTCACTACTGCACAAATTCCTAGGTCATGAATTCTCATAATGGAAATAGTTAAGGCACATTGTAGATGGATTAAGGAACAAGACTAGAGAGATCCTTAGGATTTGTGCCCAAGGCTGAAATGATTATCCATTAAATTCATAGATTGATTAATCAAGTGGTAAAGGAAGAAGGTGAGCTAAGAAAGAAAGAATTAGCAAAAGAATATAATAGAGACCCATCCATCAGGAAAAGAGATGCATGAGTTTGTAACACTCAAGAGGAAGAAACCTTGGAACAAGAAATTCAAAAGAAAACTCTACCAATTCAACTAATATTGCAGAAAAGGTAGAGAAAATGAGGGACTTGGTAGATGAGAAATTTTCAACAGCGTTGAAAATTGTGGAGGAGAGAATAGAGCAAGCCTTTGGAAAAGGCAAGGATAAGACAAAGAAGAAAGATTTTGGATGAAAGGGCAAAGTGGCTTTAGTGGTTGAGTGTCCAGACACAAGCTCCACCGATGAGGAAGGATGTGTTGTGTGCCAGTATGAACACCCCAAAGGATGTTTCCCAGTAATGACACATTTACAATAAATAGGGGCATATGCACTTAATCCCAAATTTGTTAAGAAACAAATTCTTAGAAAGTTACCTTACCCTCATGGTAACTACAAGAAAAACTTCCAACCCACATACTATCCTAGTGGAGCTTTGCCACAACCATAAGAGCAATACTATTAGTAGTGGCAATAATCCCAATCGTGGGCCATGCCACCACTTTTCCAACAATATCCATTTAGGTACCCAGATCCATATGGATATTTTATACAACATCCAATCTCTCCTAGTAATGTTGCTATCTAAACTCTGTAATACTACCCAACTGAGTACCATAGACCAACGCCAATAAGAATAAATCCAAATTTGTACATGCATCCATCAACAATTAGTTCAAATCAACACCTAAATCCCTTACCACCCATGCCACCTTTTGTCATGCAAGGAGAACTATCATCACAACCATAATACAAGAGCACAACAAGGATGGTAAGCACATAAAAGGAGATGATCACATACGAATCAAAACCCAAGAAATGATTATTCTTTTGAATGATCCCTAAAAAGATTCAATGGATGGGAAGCACATCTACTTCTATCACATCCACATCCAATCCTCCTCAACATAACAAGCTTCCATCTTCATCAAATCCAAGTGTCACAACTATCATGCTTACTCAAATAATCACACATTGGATAAAGGTAGGAGCCCTTCTCCAAAAGTGAACCAATCCTAG
The DNA here is from genome assembly GCA_015680685.1 of Gnetum montanum. Classification (NCBI taxonomy): domain Eukaryota; kingdom Viridiplantae; phylum Streptophyta; class Gnetopsida; order Gnetales; family Gnetaceae; genus Gnetum; species Gnetum montanum. The sequence continues at coordinate 107,598 of MNCI01004181.1, read as the reverse complement.
AAGTCCCTTAGTTTACCTCCAAATAGTAAGGCAAAATTCATGCAAATATTTACTTGATTCTGAATTAGGAGTGAACCTGATCTCACAAGACATGTATCAAGCTTGAAATCTACCACCGCTACAGAAGAGTAACATCTAGTTAGAGCTTGCAAATTAGTCAACCATAGTTCCACTAGGACAAGTGAATGATGTGATTACAACCATCAGTGGCTGGTCTTACCCTATGAATTTTCTAGTCATTCATGTGGGAAAAAATAGAGAATTTACAATTTTTATGAGAAGAGCTTGGCATAGCATTGCTGATGCTAAGCTTTGGATTCATGACTTGTCCTTGGAAATTTCCAAGGAAGATGAAGCTAGTATTATACAAATATGGAGAGTTCTATGTATCACATATAGCGATAATGGATGCAATTGTGTGCAAAGAATATGGGCTATCAAAAGAGAGGATACCAAATCATGCAATAAATGTGTAGAAGAAATATGTGTGCAAAAATGACTGTATGTGGCAACCACACAATAGGAAGGTACCTAGTGGCTAATCACAAATGAAGAGACTGAATCCAATAAATACATGGAACCAGCAGAATAAATTGTTAGTGCTTACACTAAAGAGATTGATAAGTTAGAACAATTAAGGGAAAGACATTTCTACCCATGAATAAATCAAGAAGAAAAGATAGACTAGGGATACTTGGAGATCCCAGACATTATAGAATTAGAACCATTAGAACTGAAGGTCCTACTAACAACATTGGAATATGCATTTTTATATCATAAGAAGCCAATAATAATCAATGACAATTTAAAAGAAGAATAGAAGAGGAAGTTACTAGAGGTGATTAACAGAAGACCCACAACCTTTATGTGGACTTATGATGAGATCACATAAACTGACTCGAGAATTTCTCAACATCAGATATATACTAATCCAGCAATTAGGCAATGATGTCAACCCCAATGAAGGCTCAATCCTAAACTAAAAGAAATAGTTAAGGAAGAGTTAGAGAAATTTCTAAAGGTAGGATTCATCTATCCTATTGCAAATAGTGAATGGATCAATCCCTTAGTAATTGTTCTAGCAAAGAGAGGCAAACAGTGCATCTACATTAACTTCTAGATGTTAACCAGTGCTACATTCAAGGATCACTTTCCTCTACAATTTGTTGATCAAGTCATGAACACCATTACAAGATAGGAATATTACATTTTTCAAGATGAATACAAAAAATATGATCAAATTTGCATTACACCTAACAACTAGAAGAAAATAACGTTCACCAATTAATGGGGAATGTTTACCTACAAGTAGATGCCCTTCAATCTTTACAATGCACCAACTACCTTCTTGAGGCTGGTACTATGAATCTTCTAGAAGCAGATAGGAAATGGGGTAGAAGTATTTATGGATGATTTTTTGACATATGGGCTAGATTTCAATCAAGCACTAGATTGGTTAGAGAAGATGTGTAAAAACCAACCTTAAGCTCAGCTGGTAGAAGAGCCATCTTATGGTCTAGGATGATATAGTGTTGGGACATAAAATCTCCCAGAAAGGTATTGAGGTAGATTCTAAAAAGATTAGAATCATACAGAATATCACTCAAAGGCCATAGACAATGAAAAATGTAAGATCATTCTTCAGCCACATAGGATATTATAGAAGATTTATATAAAATTTTTCAAAGATAGAAAAACTGCTTGTGGAACTCACTAAGAAGGATGCACCCTTTGAATAGATAGAGTCATGTGAAAAGGCATTTGAAGCTCTAAAGCAAAAACTAGTAAAAAACCAATCATTTAAGCTCCAAATTAGTCCAAGCCTTTCACATCATAACTAATGCTTCAAACTATGTGCTTGATGCAGTGCTCACACAACTAGATGATAAGAAGATACCTTACTATATACATTGTGCCAACCGAAGCATCACTAGAGCACAATTAAACTACACCACAATAGAAAAGAAGATAATTTTGGTGTATGCACTTAAGAAGTTTAGACATTATGTGCTCAAGTATTAGATTTATATCCATACCGATCATAGTGCCATCCGATTTCTCATGAACAGACCAGTAGTCAATCCCAAAGTGATAAGATGGCTTATTATCCTACAAGAGTTTGACATCATGATGATCGATAAAAAGGGAAAAAATGTGGTAGCCAATCATCTATCAAGGCTGAAATGGAATTCCAAATATCAAGCAAAACCTTTATCAAACCGATTCCCTAATGAAGACCTATTTACCAAAATAGTATAGGTTGTAAGTGCAACAGGGAAGCCATCGATTGCAAAATATCTGACTTATCTATCAACACAAGAGCTTCCTAATGAATGGACTAAGAAATAGCAAGAAAAATTCCTTCATAGAGTAAAAGGATATATGGAAATCAATGGAAATCTATATAAGATTTGTGACAATGGACTAGTCAAACGATATGTGCCAAAATGTAACCAACAAAGAGCCTTACAAGATGTCCATGAAGGCCCATGTGGTGGCCACTATGAAAATCACAAAATGGCACTCAAATTGATGCTAGCAATCTACTTTTGGCCTACCTTATTTAGGGACATCCATATTTTTGCACAATCATGTGAGTAATGCAAAATAGATGGAGGAATTACGACCAAATACGAAGGACCACAACACTAAATACAACCACTTGAACCTTTTGACATATGAGGAATTGATTTTATGGGATCCATAACACTGATGTCTAATAGAAAAGGATACATAATTGTGACTATGGATTACTGTACGAAGTGGGCATAGGCAGTAGCAGTTAAAGACTATACAGCAAAGATAGCTACTAAATTTTTTCAACAACATGTGGTGAATAGATTTGAAGTACCAAGAATGCTCATATAAGATAATGGGACTCACTTCACTGGTGCTACGTTCAAAAAGCTCATGCAAAAACTTGTGGTAAACCATAAGCTAACAACACCATATCATCCCCAAGAATATGGCCAAGCCGAAGTTACTAACTGGGAAATTACTAGGATACTCACTAGGATGATTAGTAGGTTTAGAAAGGACTAGAGCACTAAACTGAATGATGCTCTATGGGCCTATAGGACATCCTAGAAACTACCTAAGGTACTCACCATATAAGTTAGTGTATGACAAGTTGTCAATGCTCTCAATCTAGGCAAAGCTCCACACCCTAGCTACTGCCAACGAATTTGACCTTGACTTGAGCTTATCCCAATAAGAACACCTCATGAATCTAAAGCTTTTGGATGAGAACAAGCTTGTAGCACTCATGAGTAACGAAGTACATAAACATTACTCCAAACTTAGCCACAATAAACATATAAGACACATAACTATACAAATAGTTGATAAGGTCCTTTAGTATAATCCTAATCATTTACCCCAAAAGCTAAATTTCAAACACTTTAGGGGAGGAACCATACATTGTTCAAGCCACTTATCCATCTGGTACCTTACATATCTACCACCCATCCTGTGCACATAAGCTTATTCTTGTCAATATCCAACAAGCTAAATTCTATTACAAATATTCCAAGGAATCTACCCAATCAATCCAATAGTCTTCTACCTATTTTATCTTCCATTTAACTAATCCCAATGATATTTGTGGGGGTGTAAATCTGAAACCGTAGGTACTTCATTGAATTTTTCATTTTCTTTTCACTTTTTTCACATTCTTTGATATTTTCTCATTCTTTTATACTTTTCCATTTCTTAAATTTTATATATTCTTTAAAATTTTTCATTCTTTGATATTTTTTATTCTTCACATCTATTTTCAATTTTTACTATCTTTTTCATACTTTGTTTTTATTTCCTTTGTAAATAATTTTGAGTGCTAATAAAACACATTAAGAAGGACATTAAGGAGAAGATTTTCCTATGTTATCAAGTCATAAGAGACTAATTATTTGAAAAATGAGCCCACAACATTCATCCACTCATTCCATTAATTAGAGGTTCTTACCATGGCCATAATGATATTCTTTTTCCATCATAAAAATAAGAATAAACTTGTGATCATTATGCTTGGACTGAAAAGTGAAGAACTAAGTGGAAATGTACAAAGGATGTGACATCAAGGGGATTTGTGGACTCTCTTGGATTACTTCTATCAGTTTTATCCTATTTCTTAGGTTGTTGTATATCCTTGTAGATCTAATGAAAAATGGGAGTAAAAGTAAAATTAGTGTTGCCTTACCATGTCACTCAAAAGACATCTTCCCATGCCTGAAGGTAGTCCTTTGGTAAGGTTGACATAGATAAAACTAAAGTCCATGCACAAAATAAATTTTTGGGGGTCCCATTGGAAAGGCATGTACCCATGCTTGAATGTAGGTGGCTTCTTAGGAATTTCGAAAAGTAACAAGTGCAATGAATAAATTCCTTCCTTGGACAATATGCCAAGTGACAATACTCCTTACAATAGTGGTAGTCTTGCAATTGTAACTCCAAGAGATTAAACAATGTGATGTCACTAGAATGTGGTCTAGACTTGGTTTGAATCTTGGACAAAAAGGTTAATGATTATTTTAACCACTAATAACACACGTGGATTCATTATGGCTATGGTAAGACACCTCATGTCTTGATTTCTACAATCCCTTCTAAGTCCATCTCCTCTCACTGTTTAAATAATCATAACTTGTAATTTTGTGTAACATAGTGTAATTTTCTTGATTTGGTGGTAGTAACATGTATATTTTGCTAAATAGGTATGCATTACATTCAACTCCTTAAGTTCCTAAGAACACTTTTAAGTGTGGTTATACAAGGGCATTAAGGGCTGGAGCTTGCTTTAGGAAGGACCCAGTTGTATAACTATTGTCTCTTATACTCACCAAGTAATTCCACATCATCTTAAGCCTTCCAATAGCAATAAACGTCAATAAAAGAGCTTCCATTAACATTCAAACTATTCATTCCAATAACAAGAATTCATTACCCAACTCATCCATCTTATCAATAATTACTAAACTTTCATAGCTTGAGATTCCTTCTTTATACACTTTCCATGTTAAATTTTTGAAAAATATGCATCTTTCCTAACCCAAGACCCTCTAAACATGTCTTATATTTTCCAAACATTCAAAATGACTCATTTTTACTCATGAAAAGTCAATAGAAAATTTGAAAATTTTACCTATGATATACAATCTCTCATATCGTAGCCCACAAAAACTATATATATGTGGGAACTTCGCAAAGCCCATAACTCCACATTCGTAGCTCTAATTTCTGCAATTCATGAACCCTGTTGATCATGGAGCTCTCAACTTAGTTGTGCATGTGTGCTAAGTGTGATATTACAAAAATTGGAGTTAGAATTTGCTAATGCCTAAAAGGTATTTTAAGGGTAAGACTAAAGGAAAATTTGAAAATTTTTAATAAAAATGAAGCCAAAAACACTTAAATAATTCATTTAATAAGCCATGCTATCTATTTTAAGCCATAAATAAGAACACAATGGATAATTGTGAGGCGTTATAAGGAAATTAATTCCTATAGGATTTCATTTTGATAATTTTTCTAACTTTGTAATCATAATAAGCTAAGAATTGATCTAATTAAGGATATGAGAAAGGAAATTAGTTATCCAAATCAAGGTAAACATTCTAATAATTCTCAAAGAATTACTAATTAAAGATGGCCTCAAAGAGAGGAGCAACTAGAGGACCCTCACAACCTGCAAGAAAAAGGCCAAGAGGTAAAGGAAGAGACCAAATAGAAGAGCAATATTCAAAACATGCAAAGCAAGAAGCCCAATCCCTCATCATACATCAAGAAACTTCTACTACCAAACATTTGGCCCAAGCAAAGATTGAGGAACCACAAGCACAAGGAGAATGCCTCACGCTATCACCGAAATGCCTGTAGATCATCTAAGAGAAGTCACTCTTGACCATAGTGATCCTGGAGATGAACTTCAGCCCATTTGTAGAATTTGTTCTAGAAGCAATAAGGACACAACTCCAAGCATCACTACTATGGCCCATATATTCAAATAGTGGTAAATGGTATTTAGGAAAGACCTACCAATTCTAGCATAATAAAGAAGAAGATGCTACGATCAACATCAAAGGAGTCTCCATTTAATATTCAGTAAAGATAATAGTTGAAGCCCTGAACGTGCCCAATGAAGGGGCAAGACTAGCACATCTATTCACAAGATCAGATATATAAATCAAAAAACTATAGCTGAAAAGGTTATATGGCAAGGAGGACAAGGACTATAATGAATTGACTCTAGAGGAAAGAATTTATTTTAAAATTGGCACATATCACTTGTTTCCCACTAAAAGGCTAAACAGGCTATCCACATATGCAACTAGAGGAAGTGTAATCCTGATGGAAAAATATAATGCAAACCTTGCACAACTCTATTTTATGGAGATCTAGAGGCTGTTCAAAGAAAAAAGGTAGGGAAGCTAACACTTCCATTTCCTTACCTAATTAGAAAGCTATGTAAACATGCTAGAATCCTAGGGTTCACTAATGACATCCTCAAGAAAGCTCAGAACACTCCATATGCTAAAATGCTCAAGCCAACATCACCAAAGAAAGATCAAGTGGAAGAACAAATAGACATTGGGGAAACCACACAAATTATTGAGCAACAACAACAAGCAGGACCCAGTGGTCAATAACAAGAGTAGCAGTAGCGACAAAAAAAAACAAAAACAACAAGAGTAGCAAGTTCCACCATCGTCATCATAGGATTACAGGCCATCAATGAGTCATTTGCAATGCAATAAATCACAAAGACCATTAGTTGGAGAAAACATGAGAATGCTAACCTCTACAAAGTAATTGATAGTGTCATTCAATCAAAAGTTATCACAAATCCTAAAAGTGAACAAATATCCTTACAATCAGGAACAAGGGACCAATGGTCACAAAAAATCTCTAGGAATGCTACATCATTCCAAGTGGTGCTCGAAACTAGAGAAGGAACCACAATTGTAGTTATGCGGCACCAAGATGCAGCAGGAGTCATAGAAGTGATCACAAATCACATCAAGGAATCCTTTAATGTACCTATTATGTCACTAGCTGATCTAACTGGAGTTAGGGATGCTCAAATGTTAACTAGTACCTCAACGACTCCTGTCGATCATGAGGATGTGCTAGATCAACTACTATAAACTGGGCAAGTAATGACAACTCTTTTTGACATCCCAAGTAATGTCACTATAGTGCAATCAAAACTTATTACAACAAAGGGTAAGCTAGTCATGGTAGAGACCATAGTAGAGCATGTAGAGAATGAACTTCTCATACTACAAGAAGAGCTCGCAACCTTGAGGGTTGAACGTAACGTTCCAATGCAATATGTTGTGCCAAACCAACTAGAATAATTCAAAACAAAACAAATGAATTTCCTAATAGAGAAAAACAAGTAGATGGCAGATGAGAAAGAGAAAGTGGTGTGGAATGCCTTAGTAGCAAAAGCACAGACATATGCACATGCTAAGGCACTCACTACAACACAAGAAGAGAATAAACAACTCGCTGCAAATAACACTAGGTTGATAGCTATAGAAAAGCAGAAGAACATTCTTGAGGCAAGCATCCATCAATTGAGAGAACAACTGATGAGAGTCAACCACACTATGAGTTGCTTAGTAAGAGAAAATAGAACCCTCTCAATGAAGGAGGTATGTGCCATTAGACAGAAATCAGTGCATGGAAAAATGAAGCTAAGAAGCATAAGAGGGTCAAGGAACACTTTAATGATCAAGTGGGAATGTATAAATAGGTTAATAAAGAGGAAATCAAGATGGTGAAAGCCCAGATAAATTCCATGTTAGCATAGAATCCAAACTGAAAACCCATCTTGAATACTTATGCTCATGTCCATCAAGCAAAAATTTAAAACAAAGACATGCAAATAGAAGATCTGAAAGAATACATAGGGTTAGCTAACCTAGCCATGTTAACAGTAGGCAAGCCCCCAAATGAGCTTAAATAGCAAGTTGCAACCACATATGCATTGTTTGAAAAAGAGTTTGCAGATCGAAAAGATGCTCTACAAAAACTTTAGGTGGCAAACTTTGAACTAGAAGTAGTTAAGGTTGGCTACCAAGGGCAAAAAGATGTTGTAGTGAACCTGGCCAGGTGACTATCTAATTATCATGAGTTATGAGCCAAGGCTAGAGCATTTGAGAAGGGAAGAAGGCAATTTGCAGCTTAGTACGTTAAAGCCAATCAAATGTTTCTGCAATTGTCATGTCCATGGGATATACCAGCTCCATCACACATTGCACAATAAGCATGGATAGTACATAACTTAAGAATGGAGGAGAAACTTTAGGTGCTTCTAAATAGATACAAATTTTAAAAGTTTGATGACAAGGGAAAGCAATCGATAGAGGACCCACCACCACCAGGAACTACATAAGCTACATCTTTCTTCATCCAATTTTTTGTTTGAAGTTTGTCATGTCATGTCTTATGTCATTTTTGTAAAACACCACTATGGCATTTAATGTCATGTATATAGTCAGTTAGTGAGTCAGTCATGTAAATCTACCTCCCAATTTTGTAAGAGACTCTATCCTCATTTTGTTTTAACTCAAGGATGAGTTTTCAGTCAATTGTAAGAGTATGATAAATTGAAATTTGAACAAACTATGATATTGTAGCTTCGATATTGTAGCTCTAGCTATGTCATCGTATATGCAATATCGTAGGATGTGTGCTAGCCTATAAATACAACACTTAGGTGCACGAATCAACAATAGATTTCATTCAATAATAGCATAACTCTTTCAATTTGTTTTCATGAATTTAGTCTTAAGTACTTAGAAGTGTAAATGCTAGCAATGTAGTGTGACTTAGTCAATGGAGTCTTTATTTGAACATCTTGTACTTAGGCACAAGTGTGACTAGCAATAAATATTGAGCTATTTCATACTATTGTAGCATTCTCCCAATTTACTGCTTTACTTAGAATAATGTTTACTATTTTTTCTTAGTTAATGTTTTACCATTCCATGCACTTTTTATTATTGTTATTAAGTAGATACGACTAGTTTTAATTGCTAAGTGTAGTTATTTGGTAACCCAGTAGTGTTATCACTTGGTATGTCTAGTAGTGGTACACTTGGTAATCCCAGTGATGACTGCATGAGTCCAAGGCATGCACAATAAATCAGGACCAGATATCCATCGCCTTAGGCTAAGTTAGATTTACTTTCTTGCAACTCCTTATTATACTTAGGATTAGAAATGAATTCCATTTCATCATGTATGCTAGGAGCTAGATGACCAAACAACATCAAGATATCGTATAGCTCATTGTGAGTTAAACCATACTTATAAATTACACTAGCTCCATGTGGGAAGACAATAGTTGCAAACTAAAACCAATTACTAGCATATCCACATTACCTCATCCATGAATTATGATCTAGTCGCACATGAACACCTATGACTTGCATGGTTGGGTGTTGCATTACTCCACCACTCATCAGCAAGTTTTGAAGGATGGCTATATTATAAAGCCAAATCTCTCTACCTTTGATCTTCTAATGATCAAGATGTGAAAACTTAGACAAGAAGTAGATGATGAAGTTCAATTTATTGGATTTCAAGGCATTTAAGAAATGGTGGAAGAAGGTCATAGTTGTTTTATACTTTTGGTAAACGAACCAAGGAATGTTGAGTTAGAGAAAACATATGTAGTTAAGGAATTTTTGGATGTGGTTAAATTTGAATTACCTTGGCTATCTCCAAATTGAGATATTGAATTTGAAATTACCTTGAATATGAGTACTAAACCTATCTCCATAACCCATACTAGGTGTTTTCTATGGAGTTAGTAGAATTAAAAATTTAGACTCAAAAGCTTTTTAAGAAAGGTTTGATGTAACCTTATCTATGTGAGGCATTTTTGTGCTCTTTGTTAGGAACAAGAATGAGGGATTATGCATTACTTTGGATGTCTAATAGCTTAGTAGTAGAGCCTCCCATCTATTATGCAGATAATCATAGCTTAGAATCCTACCACACTTATACAACCTAACCACTCCTTAAAAAATAAAAGATTGTATTAATTATAAATAGCACAATAAACTAATAGTAAAAAATAAGTATCCCTTTCCTCTAATTAGAGATTTGTTTTATCAGCTAAACAAAGCAAGACATTTTTCTCTGTCTCTGTGTGTGTGTATCCGCTAAATGAAGCAAGACATTTTTCTCTGTGTGCGTGCATGCATACACGTGCACATGTGTGCAAGTGTGTGTGTGCGTGTGTGTGTGTGCGTGTGCATCTGTGCACACGCGCACATGTGTGCATGTGTGCGTGCATGCGTGTGTGTGTGTGTGTGTGTGAATTTTTTTCATTTACAAGAGAAGGCAAGGTGTTATTATTTTCCTACCCTGAAGAGTGAGTGAGTGAGTGTGTGTGTGTGTGTGTGAATTTTTTTATTTACAAGAGAAGGCAAGGTGTTATTATTTTCCTACCCTGGAGAGGAGGTTTTTACTTTCAAATACATTTTATTTTTGTAGTCCACTTTATGTCTTAGGTCTAGAAGACACCAATTTAGTTGACAATAGTAAATGAGGGCATTTCACAAAGGCGACTTAGGTCATTAAGCTCTTCAATGCTCCATAATTTAATATTCATGAGGTGTAACATTATATGCCATTAGCCAATGTGTCCTACACTAGCATAGCCTACAACAATCCATCATAGCTTGCATGTTTGAGAAGCAAGTGCTACTGGTCCTACAAGGAGCCTTGGCAAAGAAGGTAGATGGCACTCTAACAGTCAAAGTCTAGAATGTGCAAATAGATGAGCTCGAACACATATTATTAGATAAAAAGACCAATGATATATAGGGCAATAAAGTGAAGTGGGAAGGCATCATGGTCTTCATGATTTTCTTGATTGCACTTTTTACCATTTTCGTTGGCCTTGATTTCCATGAGCATAGAGACATCAAATGGGTGTAATGGGGGAAGAGGTCAAGATTGGAGGGTAGTAGTGGCAAGCAAAGTTAGTCTAGAAAAGTGGAAATGGTTGGGGAGGAAGAAGGAAATGTGTGATTTAGAAAGTGCATGTTAATGATAGCTAGTTTGGCATGTGTTGTTGGTGGGGAAGGGTGTGGCAAGAGGAGGGGATCACAAAGAAGGTAGTTGATGTGGGTGGAGAGTTGCCATAGGAAAAACCATAAAACGATCTTAACCATGCTTACATGTGTCCCTAGGTTGGTTCATTCATGTGACCCATCCATGTACATTCCATGACCATCTTAACCATGCTTACATGTGTCCCTAGGTTCCACCCCTACCTGCCAATAGGCATCCACTAACAAGCAAGGATGGGACCTAAGGACACATGTTTAAATGATATAAAAAAATATTTCATGTCAACCAACCTGGATAGAAAAGTGATATGCAATTGCAATTATAAGTGCAAGGTTGAGTGTACGATTACTTTCTTTTACAAATTTCATATCCATTATCAATTATACTTAGAATTTTTTCACCACATTCACTATGTATGGCCATGTATATATATCATGCATACTCACATCTACCATGCATCTACTACATAGCAGATATGGATCAATATATGGTTTGTCATTGCCACAGTTGGTTGTCACAATTATTTATGAAGTGAATCATGTTGTTCTTTGGACAAGTTTGTCCAAGATTAAGTATGGACACTACTTAGCAATATGCCCAAACTTGAGGCAAAGCTTGCACTAGTTCAACAAGTTCTTAAATTCCACTAGCTAGCACATTTCTCAATAGGGTTCAACAAGCAAGATCTCCAACCAAAGCTCTTTTGAAAGAGGCATGTACATGCACATTCAAGCATCTATGAGTCTTGCTTTGCTCATAGTATGGTTGCATAGACTGATAACCTCCGCACACCCCCATGGCTAAGAAGATGTCACTATTCTAGAGTTAAACTAAGAAGCCTCAAAGTTAGATCTAGGATCAAGATATCATTAAGATTTTGGGAATTCCCATTCATTTTAAAGAATCTACTTTAGTTCTCTAGGATCAAGTGGAATCTTAAATTCAGAAGAAAAATGAAAAGTGGAAGACAAAACCTCTAACTCTTGTAAGCAAGTATCTAATTTGCAAATCTATTTATGTTTCTACTCATGTATGATTCTTCATGTTGGGCTCCATCTCAAGATGCTTACCAAAAGTTGAAATAGTTATTTCAAGATTTTATGTGATATTTTAAAGATTCTCACAAAGGTTTTCACCGAATGCTTAGGATATTGTTACTCTTTGATGAGCAGTGAAGTACCCCTACTCCCAACCACACGAATCACTAAGGCATTTACACACGATCAGGTTGAATTCAATGGACCTATAGTTCTCCAGTGCACTGATTCCTCTAGAAAGTGAAATGGGTGTTAAGAATGTTTGTTGTCTTTGCAACTACACTTATGAAGCTCAAGGGTATGGTTTAAGTGTGATTGAGGTATATGATTTTTCTCATTTTAAGTTTTATAAGTTTAATCACCTACAACAAGAATGAAAGGTAAAGTAATTTAAGATATAATTCATCAATTGCCGAACTAACCTAACACAAGTATTCATCCCACTTTCCTAAACACATATAGTGCTACTAGCTACCAAACGTTAAGCATGCACTATATGTCTGCTCGAAGTGGTCATGCTTGTGTTCATTAACAATTGGAAATTAATTGCTTAATTTAAATGCATTAAAGTGCATGAAAATAAAGTGCATTAAAGGAAACATTAATCTATTCTAAGTGTTGCAAGAATTGTCAAAAAAGTTCATTTTTATTCATGTCACATTGTTGCGCTTAAGTACATTAATGTTTGAACAAAGATCCGTACACACAAACTCCTCCTACGAACACTCAGAAAATATTCCAACTCTGGAGAAAACAAACTATAAAAACCCTGCTTTTTTAAATGAAAACTATATGATAATCGTGAACCCAAGCACTATATTTATAGGTTGACGTATACTTGCGACATCGAATATCCAACATCACATCTAAGCTCCAGCATCATCAGATACCCAACTTCGAAGCACGTGCAAAAATGTGATTTATCATTCTCCCTATGAAAAACAGGTGGTTTAGGTCTTTTAAATTTTTTCAAACAAGGACTTCCCATGGTGGCAAAGTGGTTGTTTCATCATTTGGATGCTTCTAGCATTATTGGAACTCTCGTCCAACTAAGGAAGCAATGAGGTTTTCACAAAAACAAATCCATTTTGAAAAGGTATCAACTTTGCTAATTGGATTCTTTCTCTTCGTATGATTATTATTCCTAGATCTCATGTCTTCAAAATCAATAGAGGCCCTAATGCAAATAACCTTATTGAGCAATAAGCTTATGGAAACAACCCTAAAGAAAAAGTGCCAATAAAGGTAGGATCACAATGTTGAACCTCCCTTCACAAAATCTTGGTTAAAGGATAAATCTACTTGTTCAAAAATGGACCCTTAATCAACCTTGACCCTAGTGACCACTTTTAGATAATGAAGGAAGTTACAACAATTGCCTAGTAATCTTCATAAAACCTCAAATGTCAACTAACTTCTTACCATAGTTAACAAGTTTGTTGAGACATTTTTCTGAAGTAACAACTCACCATGCTACTAAGAAAAAAAATACTCCCAAAGCTACCATAGAAAAAATGGACTTAGAAATGTAACATGAATGGTCAACCAACTTGAATAGTTGAAATGAAAATCGATATTAACTCTTATCCCAACTAATTCATATCTTAATCTTTCCACCTCTTAAGAAACCAATGTTTATACCAATGCTTATGCTAGAGGACCACGATTTCCCTATATTCTTACACAAAAAAGTGAAGGGACCACTCAGGTCTCACCGTTTAACAACTCATGAAACAAGACATTGAGTGATTTATTTGAAATTGGAAACAACTATTTTGCAAACGAAACTTTAAGTTTGTTGAATATCGGTATATTTTCGCCATAAAGTATCATTCGAACAGAAATTGTTTTATGGTCAATGCCAATGAGATTTATCTCTCAACAAGCCTAACCCCTAATATCAAACGAAGATTTTAAGGATCAAAGATATCAATATCTCTCAACAAGCCTAACCCCTAATATCAAACGAAGATTTTAAGGATCAAAGATATCAATATTACTTTCTTGGTTGATAATGGCACAGACAACAACTACCGGAAGAATATAGTTTTAAAACTTCTTTTTTTCAAATGCGGTGATTTAAAAGATGGTTTTCTCTTATCCAATGGTTTAAAAATTGATATTTTAATTGCATAAGCCACTTTTGAGTTCAAATTTATCAAGTTCACGCTCAACTTTAGCATACTATTGCTAACAAGAATTTATTTTCATGCCAACGTATTTTGTTTTACAAACTTAGACTTGTATTGATAATTTTTTCAAAAATACAATATCAATACTCTATAGATCTTACAGAGGGTTTTTTTTTTTTTTTTTTTTTTTTTTCCTGTTTTCACCTTCTGCTGTAATTAATAGCTCGCTACCACGTCCCTTCATGTAAGGATACCAACGTGCAGAAATTCATTATTAGAAAACGAGGAAGAGACCTACTGCACGGAATAAACCTCAAGGAAAATTGCAATATATTAACACAAGCATTAGATTGTTGTTTGAAGTAACCGTACAGCTTAGTTAAGAATATTCATTGCACACCAGATGATCGGCTGTCTTGGAGCTGATTTATAATATAATCCAACAGAGGCTGTTTATAATGAACTTGCAGGGAAACAACACAATATGATAAAGCAGTGATCACGCAAAGGATCACAACAAAGCAAAATCAATTTCCAAAGGCCACTATCAGATTCAGATACGAAAAAGCTACAACATGATCATTCATGATTTGCTTGCACATTTAGACAAATTGGACAGATCACAGCCACAGCTACGGGCTGTAAAAAGAAAATTAAATGCTACTGCTCAAACCTACATAAAATGCTGCAAGGAGCAAAACAACCCATGATTCTATATAATGTCCTTACTTGCAGCAAAAATCAATACTTAATACAAAACCCTTTCAGCAAAAAACAAAAACATGACAAACAATGGTTAACTTTCAGCCATGATAGAAATGAAATTACCTGTCTGCTATTATTTATACATTCTGTCAGACAATTTGTAAACATTCATTTTCTAATGGCTTCCAAGAACTCGTGACTAAGCTGGTCCACAAGCTAACAATTCTGAAACAAAGGCAAACTTGTTCCTGCACCAAAATTATTCTCTTTTCAAGATGAAAAATGCACGACTTGGTGCATGATTCTGACACCATTACATGATACTGCTTAGGACGATCCTTCTCATGTGACCTTTTAAACTTCATTTTGCTCCGAACTCATCCAACTCTTCCACAAATGTAATGGCATCAAAATAATGCACCAAGCCATGCATTTTCCAAGGAACATGCCCAAATGCCTTTGTAACATATAGTTATTACTATGCAGCCTACTCAAATTTATTTTAGACAAATAATTCAGAATTTAAAATACAAACAGCAATTATAGATCTCGACTGGTATGTGTGGTTCACTAGAACAATATGACAATGTGCACATTTTGTTGAAGGCAATTGATGAACAATCAGACAAAGCATTGGCTAGCACCTTAATAATGAAGTTCTCATTCATGAAGCTCACTGAAATTCATGGTGTGCGTAAACACATCATGCAAATGAGGAATATAGCGGCTCAACTTAGAACACTTGAAGTTGAGATGTCAAAATCTTTCCTTGTGCACTACATCTTAAACATGCTCCCACTGCAGTACAAACCCTTCAAGATTTCTTATAACACACATAGGGACAAATGGTCAATCAATAAACTAATGACCATGTGTGTGCAAAAAGAGGGTAGACTTGTGATGGAAGCAAAAGAGAGTGTGTACCTGGTCACACAAGAAAAAAAATAAAGAACAAGCCAAAGGCAAGTGAAAGGTCAAATTGCCTGAACAAACTGATATTAAGAAGGAATCCAGATGCTGTATCATTGGGATTTTCCTTTAATTTTTCAGACACTATATTCCGTCTATATTATAGATCTGAACTTATTGGAAGTGGTATATTGACAGATGGTCTTTTCAACATTAATTTACAAAAGAAAACTTCTTAGACTTCTATGTGTGTTCATGCTGGCATTAAGAGATCTGTTATGAATGACAAATCCTCTATGTTGTGGCATCATAGATTAAGACATATCTCTATTGAGAGAATAAAGAGATTAGTAAATGATGAAGTACTTAGTACTCTAGATTTTACTAACTTTGACACTTGTGTGGACTGCATAAAGGGAAAGCAGACTACTATGTCAAAGAAATGTACCAAGAGGAGTTTAGACATATTAGAGATCATACATACAGATATTTGCAGTCCAAATTTGGATGCATATGGTCAAAAGTATTTCATTACCTTTATTGATGATTACTCACGATATATGTATCTCTACCTACTTCATAACAAAAGCAAAGCTTTAGATGTCTTTAAGGTGTTTAAGGCTGAAGTAGAAAAACAATGCGATAAGCAAATAGAGTTAGTGAGATTTGATAGAGGTGGTGAATACTATGGTAAATATACTGACGATGGACAAGCACCTAATCCATTTGCTAAGTTTCTTCAAGAGCATAGAATTGTTGCCCAGTACACTATGCCTGGTTCTCCAGACCAAAATGGTGTGGCAGAAAGAAGAAACCAAACATTATTGGACATGGTGCAGAGTATGCTTAGCAGCTCCAAGCTTCCTAAGTCCTTGTGGATTGAAGCTCTCAAGACAGCGGTGTATATATTAAGCCGAGTTCCAACCAAGGCTATCTCAAAGACACCATTTGAATTATAGAAAGGTTGGAAACCAAGTTTCTAACATATACGCGTTTGGGGATGCCTGTCTAAAGTAAGAGTCTATAATTCACAAGAAAAGAAGTTAGACCCAAGGACCATAAGTGGGTATTTCGTTGAATATGCTGAATGGTCTAAGGGATACAGATTTTATTACCCATCACATACTACTAGGTTTGTGGAATCAAGGAATGCTAAATTTCTTGGGAATGACTTGACTAGTGGGAGCAGTAGATCTTGAAACATTGTTCATGAGATAGATCATATAGATGCTCAACCTGCTACTTCAAATGATAAACTTATTGTTGTGCACAATACACCTAAGGCACAAATGCATAATGAACAACAACCAATCATTAAAGTTCCACAAACTACTGATCAAGAAGTAGTAGATTCAGCTGAACAACAGATACCAAAACATGTTAAACAACCTGTTGAACATCATGATCCTCAAGAGAATAATGAACCAACATTAAGAAGATCTACTAGAGTAAGGAGATCAACAATTCCTAGTGACTATATGGTGTATCTACAAGAGTCTAACTACAACATAGGAGTCGAAAATGATCCCAAACCGTTTTCACAAGCCATGAGTTGTAAGGAATCTAACTTGTGGTATGATGCCATGAAAGCCGAGATGAACTCTGTGTCATTTAATGGAGTTTAGGATCTTGTAAAGTTGTCTGATGGTGTAAAAGCCATTGGATGCAAATAGGTCTTCAAAACTAAGAAAGACTCATTGGGCAACATTGAAAGATATAAGGTCAAACTTGTCGCTAAAGGGTTCACTCAGAAAGAGGGAATAGATTATAAGGAGACCTTTTCTCCTGTATCTAAGAAGGACTCCCTTCATGTTATCATGGCATTGGTTGCCCATTTTGATCTTGAATTACATTAAATGGATGTTAAAATAACATTCCTCAATGGTCATCTAGAAGAAGAGGTTGACACGAAACAACCTGAAGGGTTTTCCTCTAGTAATGGTGAGCAATTGGTATGCAAGCTCAAGAAATCCATATATGGATTGAAACAAGCCTTCCATCAATTGTACTTAAAATTCCATGATATCATCACTTCATTTGGTTTTGAAAAAAACATCATGGATCAATGTATATACCAAAAGGTCAATGGAAGCAAAATTTGTTTCCTTGTTCTAAATGTGGATGATATCCTTCTTGCAACCAATAATAGTGGATTTCTATACGAAGTGAAACATTTTCTCTCTAAGAATTTTGACATGAAAGATACGAGTGAGGCATCTTATGTCATTGGCATTCAGATCCATAGGGACAGATCTAGATGTATTCTAGGACTGTCGCAGGAAACCCATATCAATAAAGTTTTAGAGAGGTTTCGGATCAAAGATTGTTCACCAAGTATACCACCCATTGTAAAGGGTGACAAGTTCAATTTAAACCAGTTCCCTATGAATGATTTAGAGAAAAGTCAAATGAGCAACATCCTGCATGCTTCAACTGTTGAAAGCCTTATGTATGCTCAAGTTTGCACAAGACCTAACATTGCATTTGCTATGTGAATGCTAATAAGATATCAAAGTAATCCAGGTATTAACCACTAAAGGGTTGCAAAGAAAGTGATGAGGTACCTTCAAGGTACAAAAGATTACATGCTTATGTATAAACAAACTAACTCCTTAGAGGTGACTTACTACTCCAATTCAGACTTCGCTAGCTATGTTGATTCACAAAAATCAACATCCGGTTATGTTTTTATGCTAGCTGGAGGAGTGGAAAGCAAACTTTGGTTGCTACTTCCACCATGAAGGCAAAGTGCATTTCTTGTTTTGAGGCTACTTCACATGGTGTATGGTTAAAGAGTTTCATATCAAGGCTTAGAATTATGGATTCTATATTTAGGCCATTAAGAATGTTTTGTGACAATTTAGTTGATGTCTTTATGGCTAAGAATAATAAGAGTGGCAATCGAAGTAAACACATCGACATAAAGTACTTAGCCATAAAAGAATGCATTAAGGAAAACAAAGTGGTCATTGAGCATATACGCACTGAATTGATAATAGTTTATCCTTTTACAAAAAGAATGCCACCGAAGTCATTTAAGGATCATGTAGTTCAGATGGGACTTGATTCTATAATATAATTTGTTGTACATACAACTTTACAATCTTAATAAAACTCTTATTCATTTGTGCTATTTTCTCATATGGTTTGCACATACAATTATAAGATAAAATTCACATATGGTAGGACCCAGAATAAACATTGGTTTATTCATAAAGCTAGTTACCATATAAAGAATTATGTTTGAGAGATAATGCACTGTAATACATGGAAGATAATACTTACATTAAGAAAAACTATCGCCATGATTCATGTATTTATTTTTTCAACTCTGAACTTGATTAAATATGGAGACCCAAGTGGGACATCGTAACATGTGTTACGCATTTTCCCATTTATGCGTACGTTAATGCATCAAGGTGGCCTCCATATCTAATAACACATTTACGTGTTGACATTGGGTCTCTTATTTTTTGCTAATTTCTCATGGTAACCGATTCTATGGCCTATAATGGAAGAACAAAGGCACCACGAATCACAGCAAGATTGCAATTCTTCTAGTTGCTTAAAGGTTGCATACACCATCATTGCAAAGTGCTGATGTAAAAGAAGAATCCGAACGCCAAGTTTAATTCAAGGCATCAATGGTTGAAAGAAGCAAATGGAATTGACCTCCACCCATTGATGTCTTGAATTAAACTTAGCGTTTAGATTCTTCTTTCACACTGGCGCTCTGCAACGATGGTATATGCAACCTATAAACGACCAAAACTGCAATCCTACTATGATTCGTGGTGCCTTTGTTCTCCCATCAAGAACTAATTTATAGGCCACAAAATCGAAAAAAAATAAGAGACCCAATGCCAACGCATAAACGCATTACCATATATGGAGGCCACCTTGATGAATTAACATACACGTAAACGTGGAAACGCGTAATGCAGGTTACACTTATGGCTTCCAACAACTCGTGACTAAGCTGGTCCACAAGCTAACAATTTTGAAACAAAGGCAAACTTGTTCCTACACCAAAATTATTTTCTTTCTACATGGCAAAGGCATTTCAAGATGAAAAATGCATGACTTGGTGCATGATTTTGACACCATCACATGATACTGCTTAGGACAATCCATCTGATGTGACCTTTTAAACTTCACTTTGCTCCGAACTCATCCAACTCTTCCACAAATGTAATGGCATCAAAATAATGCACCAAGTCATGCATTTTCCAAGGAACATGCCCAAATGCCTTTATAACATGTAGTTATTACTATGGAGCCTACTCGAATTTATTTTAAACAAATAATTCAGAATTTAAAATACAAACAGCAATTATAGATCTATAGAAAACACAAAAATCAGACTTAAGAAATTCTTTGAGATTTAAAAAAAATTGCATAGACAAGTACATACTTCTTCCCCGATCATTTAAGACATCGGCTAAAATTCACGGTATCACGCATGAACCTACAACTTTCTACCCCAACTAGAAGCAATTAAGTAAGCATTTCCATACCGGGACTTTCTAAATTCGCCTATCAAATAAAATCAACTCCAGAATCCTAATATACAACCCTTTGCCCTGTACAGGTATTCAGAAAAGCAGAAAATAAAAGAAATAAACTCTTCGCAAGATTTCAGAGATAAGAATGAATAGATCAACACAAGCTTACTAATGAATAGATCAATACAACCATACTACGACGATAAGGGAATAAGGAAAAGCAAGGACAGTGCAACAATTACTGGCATAAAACTCATAGCCAGATGATTCCTTAGCAGTAGCCCTTGACCACACAAATTCGTCTGTAACATGAACCAAAACAAACAAAACATACCAAAATGGCTGCAGCTTACTGCAAACCCTCTTCAAAGATGCGATGAGGACCTTGACCGATCCCTAAGAGTAAGATCTGAAAGCGCTTGGGAACTTCTTCGGCAGTCTGGAAGGAAGGGCACCGCCTCTCCGGATAAATACTTAGGAAGGAGGGTTCACATTTTGGGTTGTTTCAGTAACGGATGCGTTAAGAATTTGAGAAACACTGCCGGTACTTCAATCTGAACCCGTATCTCTAAGGATTAAAGTGTGAGCCAAATTAGCTAAGCTATAGCTGCTTTAAGGGGCCTTTACATTATGGTTAAGGTTTACTGACATATTACGTTAGCTATATGTTCTAAGAGGGGTGTAGAGACTTCATTATAGGTCTCCCTAATTAAAAACTTGGGTAAATACCCCATTCATGCTTGAGAAACAAGTGGGAAAAACTTGGAGACTTGACAATTCGGTAAAAAAGGGAAAAATTGGATCTATTAGAAATATATTAAAACACATCAATATTTGTGATCTTTAAAGTCAAGAAAGGTAAAGCTGCAAAATCCAGGATTTGTTAAAAGCTTGAATCAAAGCAACTGTAAGTAAGATGCCGAAAAGAGAATAGTTGCAACAATTAAAAGAAAAGCCTATGTAAGCTAAAAAAAATGTTGGAAATTAAGTCACAACAACTTGTTATTTTCTATTTACCAATATGAGTTGCTTCATATGCAAGATATTTTTTCAATTTTTTTTGTTTGGTTTTATGTTTTTTTTTTTAAGCAATTAGGAAAGGGGCTTAATTCGAATTTCTTTGAGGCCAGAGAAATTTGAACCTCAAGTCAACTTAAATCCAGATAACAAACAAAGTCATAATTAATAGTTGTATTAAAAATCATTGATAAGTACATTCCAAGACACATAGCCAACATGATATTTTTAAAAACATAACCATAGTATTGCTTGAGCTAGCAAGCTCTTGTTTGTAAATCCTTTTTAAAGAGTAAGCTAACGACCTAAGCTATATGTTCTAAGTGGCATGGCTAGTGATAGGTGGCTCAAGTAGTTAACTCTGCTAGTTTGAGTCACACTAGAGGCATCATTATATTCTTCTACAATTTTCGTGAAGTATCTCTACTCAAGTGTACAACCTTACAATTAATGCTTGGAAAAATAAAGAGAAGAAAAATTAGTTATTAGTAAAAAGGATTGCCCTAATTCTAACAACATTCACATCACTTTCAACATCTATGCTTGAACGTAAAATAGTAAAAGGATTTGAGGTAGCAATAGAAAGCTATGGTGAAATGCTAATTTTTGTTGAGATGACTTGATTGTAATCCATGAACTAAACTAGTAGAATACATAGATCATTAAACGTGATCATAGGTTGCTATCTTTCCACTTAGTGCGTATGATTAAGTATAACTAAGACATGATTTTGATGTTGTAGGGTTGTGAGTAAAGTATTATTAAAATATTAAGGTTTAATCTAATTTACCGAAGTACACAAATTAAAGCCTAAGTAATGAGTAATCGTTCCCAACTTGTCATACACATCTTAAACTTATGTTATTGTTGTAGGGTCATCACATGTGCCCTATTGGGCATATCAAGTGTCAACAATATTGAGATTACCAAATTGTAATGTATTTATGCTCGAAATTAATCATACTCATTCCATGTAATTAATGTATATTTGGAATTAAAATATTAACTAAATGCAAGGGAAGTAAACATTACGCTATGTGCAAATAAAAGTAAATTGCATTAAAGTAATTTCTATGCTAAGTTAGTGATGAGCAGCAAGTACCCCTACACCCAACCATACAAATCACAAGTGTTCATGCATGATCCAATTGAATTTCGTGGATGGGACTAGTTATGGCATCTAGATTGTTAAGCATTGATCGCATGAGGCTATCTTCCCACTTGGACTAGTCGTAGCTTTGTCACATATGGTTTCGTCTAAAGTGAGGCATATGATAATTGATGTTGTTGCAACCTTAAACTAATCTTAATGATAATAGAGACATTAAGTTTTTAATCTAACTAAAAATAAGAAGGTAAATCTAAACTAGCCTAGAGTGATGAACATTCGATCCTGGCTTACCGTACATGCCTTGGGTTCATGTAAATATTACTAGATTACCAAGCATTATGCTACTGGGCGAACCAAGCAATAACACTATTGGGATTACCAAACAATTACACTTAAACACTCAAAACCAGTTGTACTCATTTTGCTTTACTAATGAACAAGAATGTAAAGTACTTGGAAATGTAAATGATTAAACTAAGAAAATAGTAACAACTATGCTATGTAGAATAGTAAAACTAAGTGGTTGCTACAATGATGAAAAGCAATCTTGATCTTTATTTCTGGTCATGAACTATGCCCAAGTACACTTCACTCGAATAAAGATTCTGTACAATTGCTCAACACTACATTGTGAGTATTCACTCTATTGCTAAATCTACAAAAACGAACTACAAGATTCTACCTAAGGATGGAATGAAACTTCTTTAGATCCGTGTGCCTAAGTGTTATATTTATAGGCTACACACATCCTGTGATATTAGATTTATGATAACGTATCATGAGATATGATATCAAATCTACAACATCATAGATATGATATTGTAACTATGATATCATTGGTAGACAAAAAATGACTTTTTCGCAAATAGATGCATCGAGGCATACCTCAACATGACTACATCGATGCAACCAACCGATGCTTCATCATAGCCCCACGACTGAGTAGAAACTCGTCCTCGAGTTAACAAGATAGGATTGAACTTTCTTTACAAAAAATTGGAAATGATGGGATTATTGATTGACACTAACTACTGACTAATTCTGACACAGTGGTGTGTACAAAAATGACATAATTACATTACAAAACAAAAACAAAATTTGAAGTGGCTTGATGTAGTTCATATTTTGGGTGGTGATGGCTCTTCCATCGGCTTCTTTCCTTTGTCATCAAGCTTCTGGAAAGTTTCTCCTCTTCTGTCTCTATCTTCTTTTTTCACATGTCCTCTCTACTAGGTATGACACAAAGACTCCTTCAAGTTTCACTATAGCATCAGCCTATTTGTTCTACCAGAATTGGTAGGTTTCTCCTAAGTTTCATTCACCACTATTGGTTAGTGTGGGCCATAATGAAGACACTTGGAGTTATGTCTTTACTACTTCTAGAGCAAATTCCATAAAGAGACCAAAATTCAGTTCCATGATGATCATGGACATGATCGATCTTCTTAGATGGCCTAAAGGCAGTCTAGTGACAATGTGAGGCACTTTTCTTGTTTACATGCTTGTGGAATTTCTACCTCTTCTTCAGCTAAGTGCTCTGTAGTAGGAGTTTCTTGATGAATATTATATGATTGAGCCTCCTTCTCTACGTGTTTAGCTTGTGGGGTTTGCTCCCCCGCTCAGCCCATGGCCTCTTTCTCTTTTGCTCCAGTGTTGTGAAGGTCCTCCTTCTAGTATCCTCTTTAAGCCCATTTGCAATCAACAAGGGTTTGAAATTATTAGGGTGTTCTTATTAATTCTTAATAGTTATTTACCTTGTTCATACCCTTGGTTAGATTAAGTTCTTATCTTATTACAATTATATAGTTCAAAAATTTTTCAAAAAGGAACCCCTTAGGTGTTATATCTTTTAGTTACTTATGACCTTCTATCATTTTCCTTGCTTATTATGGCCTAAAATAGTTGATGTGGTCTATTAAGAGTATTATTTGAATCTTTTTGGCCTTAATTTGTTTTATTAACTTTAAGATTCTTATTATCTCTTTATACTTATCCTTTATAATATCTTCTAGACATTAGGAATTTATGGCTCAAATTTTCAAATTTTTGTTCATTTATATATTATGCAATACATCCCCCACGACTAAGTTAAGTGTTGTGAAATCACCAAGATTTAAGAGTTTTGGAAATTGGAGCTACAAGGTTGAAGTTATGGCCTTTGGAAGGTAGTGTGCAATGGGCTAAGGAAAAACTACAAAAACTTCTCTTGCTACAAATGAGAGAAATGAAAAATTTCACTAACTCTTGCATGTATATATACTATTTGTATATGCGCAATATCATAGATCACACATCATAGATATGACATTGAAACTATGACGTCACCATTAAAAAGTTCAAATTTTTCATTGATTTTTCTTTTAAAAAATCAGTCAAATGGAATGTCTAGAAGATCTAAAGCTTATTAGAGGATCACGGCTATGAGTGATGCACAAGTTTCAACAACTTAGTGTTCAAGGTTCATGAAAAAGGAATCTTGAGCAATGAAAGTTTATAGTATGGATAAGAAATGAATAATGAATTTTTTATGTATGGATAGATTATTAGATGATATGGGAATTTTATTAGATGTTTTGGAAGGAACAAGATTATGTGGAATTGCTTGGCAAGTATGAAATACAAGAGTTATACAAGTGGATCCTCCCCAAAGTAGGCTCCAACCCTTAGTGCCCTTGTATAAACACGCCTAAAAGTGTCCTTAAGCACTCAAGGAGTTGAATGTAAGACATACTTGGTTAGCAAAATACACATGTTACTATCACCAAATTGGGAAAATTAATGCTATATTATACAAAACCACAATTTATGATTAAATATACAGTGAGATGAGATGGACTATAGAAAGGATTGTTGACATTGGGACATGAGGTATCTTACCATAGGCATAATGAATCCTTGTGTGCTATTGATGGTTAAGGTAATAATTAGCCCTTCTTTTCAAGATACAAACCAAGTCCAAACCACTTTCTAGAGAGATTGCATTGTTTCATCTCTAAGAGTTATAACCATAAGACTACCATTGTTGTAAGGAGCATTACCACTTGGCATATTGTTCAAGGGAGGAGTTTATTCATTGCACTCTTTATTATTATTATTATTTAAATTCTCAAGAAGCTGCCTACCTTTAGGCATGGATAACATGTCTTTCCAATGGGACCCCCCAAAATTTATTTTTTGCATGAGTTTTATTTTTAACTATGTCGACCTTACCAGAGGACTACCTTTAGGCATGGGTAACATGTCTTTCCAGTGACATGATAAGGTAGCACTTATCATACTCTTACTCTTATTTTTTATTAGATCTACAATAATATAATATTTCCTTAGCAATAGGATAGAACTCACAATAGCAATATGAGAAAATCCACAAATCCCCCTTAATGTCACATCCTTTACATTCCACTTGGTTCTTCACTTTTCTGTCTAGGCATAATGATCACAGATTTATTCTTAGTTTTATGATGGAAAGAATATCATTATGGCCATGGTAAGAACTACTTATTATTGGAATGGATGGATGGATGTTGTAGTCTCACTATGTAAACAATTAGTTCCTTATGATTTGATAACATAGCGAAATCTTCATAGCATTGGGTTACATCTTGCCTTTATTTATGAGATGCCTTATTTGTAGTGAAAATTATGTATAAAGGATTTGAAAATGAAGTATGAAAGAAATGAAAAAGATAGTAAAAATTGGGAAAAAGTGTAAAGAATGAAAAATGTTTAAAGAATTGAAAAATGTGAAAGGATTGAAAAATGTAAAACAATATGAAAAATTGAAGAATGGAAAAGTATAAAAGAATAAGAAAATGTCAAAGAATGTGAAAAGTGAAAATAAATTTAAAACAAAAAATGGAAAAATCACTTATTAATTTTGAAATCAAAGTAAAGTATCTCCCCCATGACTAAATTCATGAATGAGTGTTAGGAAAATGCTTCCTAAATCTCTTGGGTCATACACTGTACGTGGTTCACTGATCATCTTTAGTAATGTAACTTTTTTATTATTATCCCATATAATTTTAATGGTAGTGGAGTTATGATCATTTAAGTTCTTATTTTCTTTTCCCTTTGGTGTATGACTATGAGTTAATTGTTTCATTTTTGGGCCCTTAGTTGGAGTCATCTTCTTAGATTGGGAATTAATAGGTGTTTCAAATGTTTTCATGCATGTGTTAGATAGTTGTTGGTTCTCAATTAGTGGTCACAAGGTGCCTATTAGTTTGGTGGCCTCTGCTCTTTTGGTTGCACACACTGTTTATTTATTGTTGTTGTTGTGGACTAAAATGGTAACTGTGTTGACGTTCTAGAGTGTCGGTCCACAATTGCACTCTTTTCTTTTAGTAGTAATGCATGGAATTGCTTATCTCCTTACAATGATAAGTTTATCTATCTTGTTTTGCACTGGAGTGGTAATGGGTGTTAGCTCTTGTGTAGGATTGTTAGACATTATTTTGGTAAGGAAGGATGTTGCACTAGGTTGGCGTTGTGCTGGTTTAGATGAGTTAGTAGATCTATGAGTTTTGTGCCCATGTGAGGAACCTATCCTAAGGGAATGACATTTTTGAGACTTTTTCTTAGATCTACTAACATTATCATTTACTTGTATGTTCATAGCACAAGTGGCATTCTTCCATTGAACTTATGTTGTTGGCGAATCCTTTGTTGTGGTGTCAATCCTTCCTATGTTGTTGGCGGTGACATATGGTGGGGGGAATTATAAGAATATTGAGGAGGTTGCGGAGGATAAGAGGTTTGAGATGGTGATCCCATAGGGGATGCTGCAGGTTGATGATATTCGGGAGAGTGATAGTAGTGATTCAAGGTAGAGGAAGTAAAATCATTTGGAGAAACAATTTGTTGAATGTAATATCCATATGGGTCTAGCTAGTAGTACGGGTAGCGCTAGTTTGATGATGACCTCCCCCATGACTATGGGTTTTGCCACTATATTTGATAATAGTGTTGAGGCTGGTAAGAAGTCCCACTAGGATAGTATGGTTGGTTGGAGGACTATCTATAATTACCTTGTAATTAAGGTAATTTCATAAGCATTTTCTTTTGTATGAACTTGGGATTCAAAGCAAAAGCCCAATACTCACGTAGATGTACCATGACTAGGTAATACACATTTGGATGGTCATATAAGCAGATGTCACATCCATCATCCTTTTCTGTGGTTGAGTCTACAACCTCTTCTTCTATAGTTATTTTCCCTTTTTACTAATAAGTGTTCCTACCTATTTCTTTGTTCTTTTTCCTCTTCTTGCTCTGCTCACTATATTCTTATTGTGTTATTATCTCCTTTATGGTTTTCACACAGGTTGTAACTTTATCATTTATCAACTTCCACATCTTATCTATCCTTACTTCAAGCTCATTGATAGATATTTGTATTGGCAAGGCTTGTTGTGAAATCACCTCATCAAGAGCTACCTCTTTTTCCTCATCATAGACATGGATCCACTTCTTTTGAAGAGTTGGATCCTATTTATATTCCTCTACATTCACTAGTTTACACAACTCTCCTTCTTCTTTTGCCACCCACTTGATTAGCTTTGTATTTGATGGGCTTTCAATTGGGACAATTGACCTTGGGCATAAATCCCAAGGGTCTCTCTCATTTGGTTATGAAGTCCATCTATGATGTGGAAAAGCTGCTCTTTTTGAGAGAAATCATGGCCTGGACATCTATGTAGTGGTGAATAGTATCTATCCAATGCCATGTCCAAGAATTCATGTTTTTCTTATGTTCATCCTTGGATTTGTTTCCTTAGATTAGACCCTCTTGCATAGGTTTGGTATTTCTTATTGAAGAGTTCCAGCATTGTGGATCATTAATGGATTGAATCTGGTTCCAATGATTTATACCAACTTTCAGCTTCATTAACTAGTGTCTTAGAAAAGAGCTTAAGCTTTTGCCACTTACTCTTAATGTTCTACAAGGTGCAGACATCATGGAAGGCTTGTAGGTGATGTTGTGGATTACAGTTATAGCCTCCTACAAATTTAGGGATGTTATTTATATCAATCCTTTCGATGTGACTTTCCCTTTGATGCTTTTGGGATATTCTAACTGCCTCCATCATCTACATCATGCTCCTAGTAGCCAACAATGGTTCATCATTATCAGAAACATCATAGTAATGATTTTTATTTCTATTTATCTAATTATGATGATTTTGTCTATGCTTACTTTGATGCTCTCATCTATTTCTATTTCTATCATCATCTTGACCCCTTAGTGGAGCTCTATTTCTATACCTCCATTCATCTTCGTCAGAATTAGATGTGGAAGAGGAAGAGGAAGATGGTGAACTAGGAGAATTTCCATGGATGCAATATCTCCCCCTATGATCCCTTGATATATCTTTTCTAGGTTTATAGGAGATCTTAGGCCTTGAGTCCCTCCTTGTTCTAAGACTTACTCCATCTCCTCTAGGGTTGTCTGCATCAGTTGAATGTAGTCTTTGAGTGTAGTAAGGGTACAAATGAGCATAGGAAACCCTTGCTTGTGGTTTTTTACTTCAATTTTTCTCAATATAGATCCTATCATTTCTCCTATTAGTGTTTTCATCATATGATGCATTATTAGTCTTATGTGAAGAAGACATGGTTTTAACGTGTGTGACTTAATATTTTTTGAAAGATAAATCATTAATACCTTAACAACAATCATTTATGATACAACTAGTTTAGATAATTAGCACCATCCTTGGCAATGGTGCCAATGATGAGTGACAAGTACCTCTACACCCAACCATATGAATCATAAGTGTTCACACACAATCTGGTTGAATTCTATGGATGGGACTAGTTGTGGCATCTAGATTGTTAAGCATTGATTGTAGGACATTGTCTTCCCACTTGGAGTAGTGGTAGCTTTGTCACGTATGGTTTAGTCCAAAGTGAGGCATATGATAATTGATGTTGTTGTAACCTTAAACTAATCTTAATGATAATAGAGAAATTAAGTATTTAATCTAACTAACAATAAAAAGGTAAATCTAAACTAGCCTAGAGTGATGAGCATTTAGTCCTGGCTTATCACACATGACTTAGGCTCATGTAATTGTTATTGGATTGCTAACTGTTATGCTACTGGGTGAACTAAGAAATAACACTACTAGGATTACCAAACGATTACACTTAAATGCTCGAAACTAGTTGTACTCATTCCGCATTACTAATAAACAATAAATTAAAGTACTTGGAAATGTAAATGATTAAATTAAGAAAAAAATAAAAACTATGCTAAGTAAAATAGTAAAACTAAGTGGATGTTGCAATGATGAAAAGCAATCTCGATCTTTATTTCCGGTCATGAACTATGCCCAAGTACACTTCACTCAAATAAATATTCCATACAACTACTCAATGCCACACTATGGGCATTCACTCTATCGCTAAAGCTATGAAAAAAAACTACAAGAGTTTGCCTAAGAATGGAATGAAATTTCTTTAAATGCATGCACTCCCAATGTTGTCTTTATAGGTTGCACACATCCCAGGATATTGGATCTACGATAGCATATTATGAGATACAATATTGAATTTATGACATCATAGATACGATATCGTAACTACAATATCATTGGTGGACAAAAAAATGGCATTTTTACAAATAGATACATCAAGGCATCTGCCTTGACACATCCATGTCATCATAGCCAACCAATGCTTCATCAGTTAGAATGATGTAATGGAATGAAATAATCTTAGTTGTTATTGTTGGTCATGGAGTGTGTTCATGTACATACCACTCAAATAAGAAATTTGTTCAATCATTTCACATCATGCTATGGGCACTTGTTGACTGATACTAAGTTTACAACTACAAATTAGCAAAGTTTCATTACACAAAATAACCAAAATGATGTCATGATGAAATACGTGATACATTTATATAGGCATTTATTGACATGACATGAACAATGCTATGTTAATGTAACCAAGCCTACATTAATGTTGATGTGTTAATGCAATCAACTAATCTACTATTCATTGAATCCCCACAATTAACTAAAAACTTGTCATCAAGTTAAACAAAATTGGGAGGAAGTTTGTTTTCAAAAATGTGGAAGTAATCATTTGAATGATTAATTAACATAATTTGACTTAACTTGAGTGTTGATAATTTGATAAATTAACAAAAAATTAGACATATTATCCTTCTAGAAAAAATTTGTACAAAATCTACAAAAATGTTCAAGACATATGCCTTAAGTAATGCCTAGTGGTGATTACTTCTTATGCTTTAGTGGTTCCTACGACTGATCTATTGTTGCTACTATACACTCTTCATCTAGAATGTGTTGATGAGGGCTCTCATTTTCTTCTCTTTTTTCTTAGGATTGCTAATTTTCAAAGCAATCTTACTTAGAGTTTCAGTTGTTGGCAGTTCCCACAAATAGGATATAGTTGAAAATATTTTGTGGGCATTGACAAACTAGCCTACAAAATGTCTATGCTGAATATTGAATGCTTTTATAGTTTGTTTGAGTTCTTAGTAATCGATCATCCTTTTGGCAATATTTTTGGTAATGTCCCATTGATGAGTAACGTAGCCTTATATACCTCCAATTATAAATTAGCAAATTGTAGCTTCTATAGAGTTTCATGGTGAATCTTGTGTTTATTTTCATACAATAGGTATGAATTAGCTACTTGTTTTTCCAATTCTATGTGAGGTATGCCAGCAATTAGCATCATGGGGTTAGCATAGCGTAGGTTGGTAAGCTTCATATATCATGTCATCTCTTCTATTTACAGCTTCTTCCCTTTGATCTTAGCCTAATTGTAGGCATTTAGGTCATAAAAAATGGATTGCCACATGTCACCTTGGAGTTATTAGAGGGCTTCATTGACTTTGGCCTTTGCTAATAAGATATCCCTTTTATTGATTTCCTTCTACAATCCCACTTGTTCCCTATAATGATTTTTTATCTTTTTGTACTTAAGGATCTTATTTTTCCAAGCGATGATCTCAATGGTGAATTTTTTACTAATTGCTGTTACCTTCTCCATCAAGAGATTTTTCTATTCTCTACTACCAACCTACTTGTGTCCTTATTGACTTTGGCTAATAGCTCGTAGACATTATTAACATAATCTTCCATATGGTTCTTCTTTCATTCAACATATCGCAACCTCCTATTTTCTACACTAATAACCTAATTCATCTTCTTTAAGTTGGTGATGCTCTTGTTTAATCCATTGACCATTGTATTTGACAAGGAAGCATCCAAGTGGTTTTCTCTTTTTCCATCTCCACCTTTTTCTACTTAACCTTTAGTTGATTAAATTTGTCATTCTTTATGAGGCTAAGTTAATGGATGGTTGGATCAAATAGTTGGCCATGGAGTCATACTACTTCATCTATTAATTGTTGGTTCAACAAATCTACTTGCTATAGTTGAGTCTTAGCTATGACCAACTTTTCCTTCATCTTGATGAGCTTAGACTAGGTTGTAGTAACATCTTCAAGGATGTTAAAGATATTTGGGATTATTGGCCTAACTCCCACTAGTCTATTTAACATCTTCTTGTGTTATACTGCACTCATCCTTTTTGCATCCCTTGACCTAGTTCCTACTAACATTTGAATGCCTATCAGAGCAACAAAGTCCACTAATGGTGCTACATGAATTCTTAATGATTCTTCTATATAATCAGCCATCACATTTGTAGTAGTCTCTTGTCCTTTGTATGACATGATTACCCCAATGGCTTCATCTTCCTATTTTAGCATAATTGAGAAAGCTATAGTGTTACATGATATTTCAAGATATTATTTAATGGGCAATGTGACTACAATTCCTTCCATCACAAGGTTCATTTGAAGCATGACCTAGCTTTTTTAAGTTGTGAATAGGTTAGAGAGCTCATCTCATTACCAAATCACTATTTGAGAAACTTCTTGTAAGTGACTCATTACAAGGTAATAATCTCCTCCACCTCTAGCAAGTGCTTAATGGGACGATCCTAGTGCATCTACTCCTACTCTAGCCCTTGCATGTCCTATTGCTACCCTAGTGTCTAATGGTAGATGTGGTAGCTTTTCTTGAAGTCTTAGTGATGATTTGTTCTTCATCATTTTTTCCTATGATGTAATTATTTCTCTATGGAGGACATCATTAGAGTAACAAGCTATCCCTTCCATTTTATATAGTTTTCTAATAAGCCATGAAAAGAGGAATATCTTCATGCCTTTTTCATTTTCCTTAAAACACTTCTCAATGTCCAAGAAAATTAGTTATGGTAGGTTGACTAGAAATCTTCTATTGAGTGTTGCACATGCCCATGCTGAAAAGGACGTAACTTTGCTTAGTCATATCATGGGATTAATGTGGTATGAGACATTTTGAAGTGAAATTTTCAACCTAACTAGGTAAGGAACATGAACTTCTTTCTATCCACTTCGTAGTTTCTTTGTATCCATTCCTTCTTTATTTTAGCATTGGACTTGGTGGATACTTTAGTAACTTATTTTTCCACATTTGGAAGTAGCAGGGCTTCTACAATTACTTCAATAATGTAAAAGATTATGATGTCCTTGATTTTAACAATTACATCTTTCTGATGGTCATTTCGAAAAAACATACATTTTATCCATGTATTATTCTTCATTGGTTGATATGGTTGGCCATAAAGGGAATGCTTGTAATTGTTCTCAAACCTCTTGGGGTGTAAACTCGAAGAAAGATGTAAAGATGGGCTCTTGAAGAATTAAGCTCTAAGTCTCCTTAGTTTGGATCTTCTCTAGGTATGCTTTTATGAGGAGGATCACATCCAAATTGGATCTTAGTTCTAGTATCTTGTCTTACATGAATTACTTGATTCATGTTGTGGAAATCTACCTCATAGATTCCATTCTTACTCCTTTTGTGTAGGTATCATTGCATGCATGGTGATGAGTGGCGAGGTATCCCTACACTCAACCATACGAAATGAGCGTCGCACGCGCGATCCCGTCGAACTCCGCAGATGGACTAGTTGTGGTATCTAGATAGTTAGCCTTCGGTCGCAGTTCGCTGTCTTCCCATTTAGACTAGTTTTGCATATGTCACGTATGGTTTAGTCTAGATGAGGTGTATGATGTGTTCTAATTCTAACACTACTCCTGATGGCAATGGAAAATAATACTATCTAAGCTAAGCTAGGAGAGAAAGGGTAAGGAAATCTAATCTAGCCTAAGTGCGACGAGCAACCGATTCCTTGATCAACCGTACACATCTTGGACTTCGTGCATGACTGCCACTGGGACTACCAAGCATAGGCCTAGGTACGCCACTGGGATTACCAAGCGCAGACCCCAAATACGCCACTGGGTTACCAAGCGTAGATCCCCCTAGCTACACCACTGGGCTACCAAGCAGTCACACTTAAATGCTCGTAATCAAGTCGTACTCGTTCCGCTTCTAGGAGTTTAAGGATGAGAAACTACTCGCGATGAGCAACCGATTCCTTAACTAGCCGTACACACCCGTAGATGCTCGTAGTCAAGTCGTACTTACACCGCGCTATGAAAGCAATAAATAACATGAAATAAATAACAATAAATAAACTAAGTGAATGCTGCAATGATGAAGTAATCTCGATCTTTATTGCCGGTCATGTGCGTGTCCAAGTACGGCACACTCGAATAAAGACACCGTACAATCACATTCACCACACTGCGGGCAGACACGGGAAAATTCTAACTCTGGAGGGATCAAACTGCCAGAGCTTCGCTACACTAAAACTGGGATCCCCAAACAAGGGGGTGCCGCCTCTTATTTATAGACATGGCGGCGGACTGCGATATCGCGTACGCGATATCGTAGGGAAGGACGCGATATCGTGTACGCGATATCGCGGACGCGATATCGCGGCTCATGATACAACACGACCCATGATACAACAGGGGTGCCTTATCGTGGGTGCCTTAACGTGGGTGCCTTAAGGCGACCGCCAGCACTATGAGCAATTCAGGTCTCATCATACCCCCACGACTGAATGAAAACTCGTCCTCGAGTTACAGTGATTACACAGTGGATAGGTATGGGATTATTAACTGGAAAAAGAAATGGGATGATGCCGCAGTGTGGGAAGAAAACAAAACAAAGACACAACACACAGAATATTTACAAAAATGGTGGAACTCATGTAGTTCCAGGTGGCGGTGGCTCCTCCATAGGTGTCTTTCCCTTTTCTTGTGCTCCAAGTCTGGGATTTGATAGCATTGAAGTACAGCCTGGAGTTTCTCCTCTTGTAAGGCCTTGAGTGCCTTGGCATGCATGTAAGTTTGCACTTGTGCCATAGAGGCAACCCAGAAAGCCTTCTCTTTTTCTTCTGCCACCCTTTTATTCTCTGTCAATAGTTTATTAAGTTGCTCAGTTCTGAAAGTGTCCAGCTGGTTCTGAGCAACCTTTGGCCCTGTATTCGGAAGGTTTAATACTTCCAGAATGGCTTGAACAGAGAAATCAATAGTCACACCACAATTGTTAACTATGGTGCCTTCTTCTTTGTTGTGCCAAAATTGGTACATTTCCCCTAAGTACCAGGCACTGCTTTCAGAGAGGGTATCTCCTGCTTCTGCCTGCCCAAACCGTATGGTAGGAGGATCTTCTTGATGAAAGTTGAATGATTGTTCCTCCTGTTCTGCATGTTGTCTGGTAGGATCGTGTCTTCCACCTCTCTGAGATCATTCGATCGCACCTTGAGCAGGACCTTCCTGTTGTCCACGTTTCAGGACCATCTGCAATCACACGGGACCAATCATTAGTAAGGTTGTTACCAAAGTTAGGTTATACCTTACTACTTGCCTTAATAGATTTACTTTATTTCCGTGTGATGTTAATTATTGGAAGAACATGTCCCTGAAAGATTATAATGTTGAGTCCTCTTTGCTTAGGTGGTTTCCCAATTTAATTTTCTGGTATAGCTAAGGGGATGAAATTGTTTTTGACACATTTTATTCTTAATTTTAGAACTAATTACCCTTAAATATGTCCTTTGGGTGATGATGAATTTCAAAAAATTTATGCACTATTCGGCATGTACAAAAAATTTATATGCTATTCAGCATGTACCCTCTCCCCCACGACTAAGCTGAACACTCCGGGTTCAAATAGGTTCAAACGGAATGAAATTCGGAGTACCAGCGAGCGAGTTATGGATATGAAAGCAAGGGACGCGCAATCGCAAGTCGTAGAGAGAAATTTGAAAAACTTCCCCTGCATTGATTAGCACAGGGGGGTCATGTATATATTGAAGTGAGGGCACTTAGAGAATGTACCGAATTTTTTTTATATGTTTTTGAAATTAAACATTGTAAACTAAGGACATATGAACGATTGTTAAAGGATTCCAAGGTGATTCAACTAGTTCTGAAGGCATGAAAATTATGATGGTGTGGAATTTATCAATAAGGACCTCAGATGGTAGAGAAAAAGGCTATGTGATGGTAATAAGGGAAAGAAAATCAATTGAAAAATTAAGCTGAGGGTAAGAGATTGTGTGTTCTAGCTAGAGAATTAATGAAGATTACAACAAAATTACACAAGTGGGTCCTCCCCAAAGCAGGTTTCAACCTATTATGCCCTTGTGTAATCACACTTAAAGTGTCCGTGGGCACTAGAAGGGTTAAATGTAATCTGCACTAACTCCACAAAACACACACATGTAAATATCACCGGAATGAGATGAAAATTTTATGTTACACGGGACACGAGCTACAATTACACGAACAATGAGATGAGACGAAGTATAGAAAGGGATCGTAGAAATCGGGGCATGAGGTAACTGACCCAGGGTACAATGAATCCTGCGTGAAAAGCATGATTAAGGTGTCATTAACCCATCGTTCCAAGATCAGGACCAAGTCCATCCTTCTAATCAGTGACATCGCATTGTTTCATCCCATGATGAACAACTATGAGAGTACCATAACAACAAGGCGTACGATCACTTGGCGTTTAGTACAAGGGAGGAGTGATTTTTATTTTATGGCACTTCCTTTTTCTTTTCTCTTTCTTCTCTTCTCTTTTTTCACTTTAGTGAATCTAGAGAAGCCGCCAACCATCAGGCATGGGTGCATGTCTTTCCAGTGGGACCCCCTAGAACAACTTTTGATTGTCGAGTGCCCTTTTGATTACTCTTACTCCCATTTTTCATTAGATCTACAAGGATCTTAGTACAACCAAGTTGCATGATAACACCCACAGATGACACAAAAGAGAATCCACAAGTCCCCCTGATGTCACACCCTAATCATTCCCTCTTGGTCCATCCTTTTTCATTCTGGGTACAATGAACATGGAATTAATTATAAGTTTTAGAAATTTCAAGAATATCACTGTACCCATGAACAGACCCTCTTTATTTATAGAGTGGATGAGTGGATGTAGTGGGCTCACTGTTTCAAATAATTGATCACTCATGACTTAATCACATAAAACACATCTCAACCAACGATCCACATGAGTGTTTTATTCATAGATGAGATTACTTACAAAAATATGAAAATACAAACACACAAACAGATAAAACAAAAAGTTGAAAAAAAGAAAAACTGGAAAACAAAAAGTTGTAAAATTAAAGAAAATTAAAAATATTTATTAATC
>MNCI01004181.1:48583-59849 GCA_015680685.1 Gnetum montanum | reverse complement strand
CCCCCCACAACACTTAGCCTCATTTTCACACTTCATGTAGGAGAGTTTTTGAATTTTTTCTCTATGACTTGCGATTGAGCGACCCTTGCTTTTCTAACTATATCTCGCTCGTTAGTACTCCGATTCTAATTCTGTCTAAACCTACTTGAACCTAGAGTGTTCAGCTTAGTCGTGGGGGAGGGACATATGCCGAATAGCGCATAAATTTTTTGGAATTTGTCATCGCCCAAAGAACATCATTAAGGGTAATTAATTATAATAATAAGGATAATTGTGCCGAAAATCATTTCGATCCCTAGGTACATCGGGAAACTAAAATTGGAAAATCACCTAAGTAACAGTACGCACTATTACAATCATTCAAGAAACATCACGCGGAGATAGAATACAATTGAATTAGTTAAGGCAAGCGGTAAGATATAACTTAACTTCAAAAATAACCTTACTAATGCTTGATCCCATGTGATTGCAGATGGCCCCGAAACGTGGACAATGGGAAGGTCCTGCTCAAGGTGGAAGCAAACAATCTCAGAGAGGTGAAAGACAAGATCCTACCGAAAAACATGTAGAACAGGAGGAACAATCATTTAGCATGCATTAAGAGGACCCTCTTACCATATAGTTCGGGTAGGTAGAAGGAGGAGCTACTGNAGGACCCTCTTACCATATAGTTCGGGTAGGTAGAAGGAGGAGCTACTATAGCACCTAAATAGGGACAACATCTCACGTTGCCCCAAGATTATGTTCAAGCTATCTATGAAAAATCTACATTCACGGTAGGGATTGTGGAATTAAACTTTGAATCTTTCGTAANAAAATCTACATTCACGGTAGGGATTGTGGAATTAAACTTTGAATCTTTCGCAGAGTTCGCTCCCAAGGCTATTAGGGATCACCTCAAAGGATCTCCCTTATGGCCTATCCTCTCTGAAAGCAGTGCCTGGTACCTAGGGGAGACGTACCAATTCTAGCACAACAGAGAACAAGGCACCACCATCGACATTTGTGGTGTAACAGTTGATTTCTCTATGTAGGCCACTTTAGAAGCATTAAACCTTCTGAATACAAGGCCAAAAGTTGCTCAATTATCCACCCATTTAGACGCCAATGTGCAACGAGTTTGGTTAGAAAGGACGTATGGCAGGGAGAAGACATTTGGAGAGTTAACAACAGAAGAGAGGATTTACTTCAAGATTGGAATGTATCATCTCTTCCCCACAAAGGGCTTGAAAAGAATATCAATGTATGCCGCGAGAGGATGTGTAGTGCTGATGGGAAAGGTTGATGCTAACCTGCCTCATCTATACTGTACATAGATCCTAAGGTAGTTCGAGGAATGAAAGATAGGGAAAATGGTGTTGCCTTTCCCTTGTCTTATCAGGAAGCTATGCCAACATGTTGGTATCAGAGGATACACTAATGATGTCCTCTAAAAAGCCCAAAATGCTTCATATGCTGAATTGTTAAAGTTGTCGACTCCAAGGAAAATCACTGGCGAGACGCTGGGACCAGAACAAGAAGAAGAACAGATGGCTGGACCAACTACAACTCAACTTGCAGGACCAGCCGACCTCCAAGTACAAGACCCAACCAACAATAGGAAGCAGGGCCTAGCATAGGCCAAGACCAACCATCGCCACCGCAAGACTACAGACCATCGATGAGCCATCTCAAGGCCATTGCAGAGACAGTTAGTTGGGGAAGTCGTGATGACGCAAATCTCTTTTGCATAATTGATGATGCCATTCAGCTAACAGTTTCTTTGGATCACACAAGGGGTGAAGTGTCTATTCACACAAGAGGAGGGGAAAGTATTTGGTGACAACAGATCTCAGGAAACATTGCATCTTTCCAAGTGTAACTTGAAACTGGTGAAGGGGCCACGGTGGTGGTCATGCAACACCAGAATGTAGCGGGAGCCGCAGAAGTGGTCACAGACCACATCAAATGATCATTTAATGTACATGTTGTACCATCGGTAGATCTCACAGGAGCACGAGATGCTCAAACTTTGGTCGAAATCTCAATGACTCCTGCGAAACATGAGGATGTGCTTGATCGATTGCTACAAACAGGGCAAGTAATGACGTCCTTGTGTGACATCCCTTAAGATGTTACAACAATTCAATCAAACCTCATTTCCACTAAGGGGAAGCTAGTCTTGATAGACGTGAGGGCCGAGCATGCTGAAGCAAAAGTTAAAAAATTGCAAGAAAAGCTCGTAGCCCTACAAGCAGCACAACAGGACCCTTTACAATTTGTTCCTGCAGACCAGCTGGACAACTTTAAAACTGAGCAACTAACAAAGCTACTAACATAGAATAAAAAGGTGGCTGAAGAGAAAGAGAAGGCT
This sequence comes from Gnetum montanum, assembly GCA_015680685.1. Taxonomy (NCBI): domain Eukaryota; kingdom Viridiplantae; phylum Streptophyta; class Gnetopsida; order Gnetales; family Gnetaceae; genus Gnetum; species Gnetum montanum. The sequence goes on along the minus strand of MNCI01004181.1, from coordinate 57,496 downwards.
ATTTGGGATGCCTCTATAGCACAAGCACGAACTCATATGCATATCAAGGCACTCAAGGCCTTACCAGAAGAGAACAAGTAGCTTGTTGCAGACAACCTTCGATTGACTGTTGTGGAAAAGCAAAAGAATGTTCTCGAGGAACACTTCCATCAATTGCGAGAAAAATTCATCTGAGTCAACCAAGACGTGAGTCATTTAGCTAGAGAGAATTGAACCCTCTCAATGGAGGAGGTACGCGCCATTCATAAAAAGTCAGCTATCGAAATAAGTGCATGGCAAAATGAGGCTAAATGAAATGAAAAGCTAAAGGAGCACTTCCGAGACCAGGTGGGGATGTAAAAATAGATTCTGGAGAAGGAGATCCATATGGCCAAGGCTCACATCAATGCTATCAATGCCCAACACACTGACTAGTGAGCCATATTGGACACATATGCCTTTGCCCACCAGGCGGAAGTTAAAAATTGGGACCTACAGATCCAAGATCTCACTGAATACATGGAGTTGGCAAACCTGTAGTATGCTAACCTTGCCAAGTTAACAGGAGCGCACTCGAGGACAAAGCTCGAACAACAAGTAGCTACCACCCATATCAAATACAAAATAGAATTTTCAGAATGCAAGAAGGTATTATTATAATTAGAGGTTGCAAATTCTAAACTTGAGGTGGTAAAGGCAAGCTACCAAGGCCAGAAAGGTGTCATAGCAGATTTGGCTCTACGGCTTGTGGATTTCCAAGAATACAGAGACAAAGCCAGAGCCTATGAAGAGGAATGACGGGTATTTTCAGCCTGGTATGTTAAGGCCAATCAAATGTTTCTGCAACTACCCTACCCATGGGAAGTGCCGACTGCGTCAAACATTAGAACATTAGCATGGATGACACAAGATCCCCATACCGAGGAGGAGAAACTCCAGGCCATACTTCAACACCATCAAAGCCAAAGACTTGGAGCACAAGACAAAGGGAAAGCACCAATGGAGGAGCCACCGCCACTAGGAACTACACGAGTTCCACAAATTTTGTAGTTGTAGCACATTCTTTGTGTTGTGTCCCAATTTTGTTTTGATTTCACACTGCGGCATAAACCCATTCTTACCGTTCAATAATCCCATACCTATCCACTTTGTAATCACTGTAACTTGAGCAGGAGTTTTCATTCAGTTGTGGGGGTATGATGAGTCGTCATTTGGGCGACCGCAATATTGCATACGTGATATCGCAACCCAGCCGCGATATCGCATACGTGATATTGCAACCTATCTTCTCATCTATAAATAAGAGGTAGATAGATGAGTTAGTTATCCAAAAGTTTTAAGTTAGTTTTTAGTTTAAGTGTTTTAATTTCTTTCTCTCACTTTTTCCTCTCCGTGTATGCCCACAATGTGGTGATTGTAATTGTACGACATTCTTATCCGAGTATGACGTACTTGGACATGCACATGATCAAAAATAAAGATCGAGATTACTTCATCATTGCAGCATTCACTTAGATTAATTATTTAATTAATTATTATCTACTACTTTCCTAGTTAATATCTCTCACCCTTGAACTCCTATTAGACGTGGAATCAGTACGACTCGATTACGAGCATTTAAGTGTGACTACTTGGTAACCCAGCTGCTTACCTAGGATTTGCGCTTGGTAATCCCAGTAGTAGTCATGCACAAAGTCCAAGATGTGTATGGATAATCAAGGAACGGATGCTCATCACACTTAGGCTAGCTTAGATTCTCTCTTACCCTTCCTCTCGTAGCTTAGTAGACATTACTTTCCATTGCCTTTAGGAGTAGCATTAGATTAGGAACCACATCATACACCTCACTCTGGACTAAACCATACATGACAAAGATAATATTAGTCTAGGTGGGAAGACAGCAAACTGCAACCTAAGGCTAACTATCTAGATGCCACAACTAGTTCGTCTACGGAGTTTGATCGAATCGTGCATGTAACGCTCGTATTCGTATGGTTGAGTGTAGGGGTACCTTGCCACTCATCAACAGTAGATAACTGTAACTTCCTCCCTTTGCCATTATATTATACAAAATAATAAGTGACAAGGTGGAGGCATTTGAAGTCATCTTGTTCTGCTCAATGTGACCCTGNAAGCCTATTATCTATGTAGAGGGAAATTAAGAGAACACTCAAAAAATAATGGTCATGGTTCTTGAAGCCTCAAACTCATGCTGAGTACCCATACTTCAAAATTAGGACATGTATGAATGCGACACATTACTAGAACTTCCTCTTGCACGTTTCTTGGATGGATTTCTAGATGTATGAACCTTCTTGTGGACCATCTCTACTAAAATCATTGTGAATGGTGGAGGCCTAGTCATCTTTGTGGGGTATCTATGGAAGAATACGGTAAAAATTTGGGCTTTGTCTTTTATAACTGTAGGTAAACAAGGGTTTGAATGAAAAACAAAACATCTTTTTCAATAGAAAGATGTCTTTTTTGCATGTAAAAAATATAATAGAAATATTTCATATATTGAATATGTCTTTCCCACAACAAACATAAAACTAGAGAGAAGTCTTTGTTCTATGAAAGATGCCTTGGTAGAGACATCTTTCACTTTGGAAAGATGTTTTTCTTCAAAAGTCAAAATGTGGTTTTGGAAGGCTACCATTAGCTTATAGTCTCAATTAAACCTTGAAAACAAAAATAAAAACTTACCTCTACCTACTTGTCATGCTATCAAAAGATGATGGTGTCTAAAGACCTAAGGAATGTGTTTCCTCTTTTAAAGAATCTCCTTTGAACTGAACTTCCCCAATATCGAATGCATGACTTCTTCTTACAAATTTGTTAAGGAAAGTATCCTAATGTCCTTGGTCCTATTTAATTCTCCATTCCTTTTTGATAGCCCTAGTCCTTTGGGTTGACTTCCAATCTTCTTTGTGATCCTACATAAAACCCTTCTTTTATGCACTTTGATAAAACCAAGGAGTCTTGTGATATGTCCATGTACTCATATGATAGAAATTTAGATTTCACTTCCCTTGTTTATGCCCAATCTTGTTACAATAATAACATCTAATTCTCCTATTGGAAAAATTACTAGAAGGACCAAGCCTTTGAGGAGTTTTATGTTGGACAAAAGCTTCCATTGATGTAGAGTCCTTATTCCTTAGTGGTTCCTTTAGATGAGATGAAGGTTCCTTTTCTTAGTGGCAACATCTAAGTCCAATTTTGTCTTGTGGGCTTCTTCCTTGTTCAAGTACCATTCAAAGGGATTCATTTCCATTCACTAATTGTTCATCAATTAGTTTAACATTTGCAACTTCCACTTTTTCTTGTTCTAAAGATAAGGTTAGCTTCTCATTCTCAGCCTTTAGATCAGCTAGTTGTTTATCAAGATCGGAAATAGTTAAATTTAACAAGGACATTTTATGTTCTTTAGAATTAACTTTTTTATTTAACTTAGTACAAAGATTTTGAAAATTCAAAAGTTCTTTACATAATAAATCATACATTTCATCGTCATTTAGTTTATCATCTGATGAATTACCATTAGTAAGGGCCATGCAAATGAGATAACAAATTTTTGCATCTTCCTCCACTTCTTTACTTTGTTCCCCATCATCTGAACTTGTATAGAAGTTGGTCTTCTTTGCTTCTTCAAGGGATTTGTTCTTGTATTGCATGATAAAGCTACTAGGACATTTAGAGGCCACATGGCCTCTACCTCCACACATCCAATATTCTATAGAAGAAAAATCCAAGTAAGAGTTCAAAAATTTCTTACCTCTTTCTTTACCTTTAGGCTGATTGAATCTTTGTGGATATGTCCCTTTGTTCTTCCTAGTAATTAGTCATTGAAGCTTCATCATGAGAAGGGCAATCTTGTCTTCACTACCCTCATCATGTTCATTAACTTCCTTCCCCTTGGAGGCAATCTTTAGAGTAATAGGTTTTTCTTGAATTGCTCCTTCACTTATGAGATTCATTTCATAGGTAATGAGAGCACTTGAAGTTCCTTAAATTTCAAAGTTGAAAAATCTTTGATTTCCTCCATGGCTGTGACCTTGGGTCTAAACTCCACTTGTAGAGTTCTAATCCTTTTGATGATGATGTCGCTTTTGGGCAAGCCTTTCCTATTCCTATAATGGCTACAATAAGATTGTTAGCTCTAGAAAAATAATCCTTGATTTTCTCACCTTCTAACATTTGGAGTTTATCATATTCACTTTGCAGAACTAACAATTTCGATTGCTAAATAATAGAGGTTCCTTCATAAGTAGCTTCTAAAGTTTGCCAAATTTCTTTGGCCATTTTACATCTTACTACCCTATTGAATTTAGATTTATTCAAAGCACAATATAAACAATTTTTTACTTTTGAATCAAACATGAACTTATCCTTTTCTGCTTGCAACCATTTGTTGCAAGGCTTGATGATGCTGATGGTGTTGCTAACAGGTGGAGTGTAGCCTTCCAAGATTGACTCATAGACTTTAAATTCCATGGATTTGAAGAACCCTTGCATTTTGACTTTTCAATAGGTGAATTCAAATCTATAAAACATGGATGGCTTTGTGTAAAATGTCCCATCCATTGTTCACTCTTGAAGTAGATGATGAAACAAAGAGTACTAGTCTCTAATACTGCTTCTGCATCGTTGAACTTAAAAGGGGCAGAGGGGGGGGGGGGGGGGGGGGGGGGGGTGTGTGTGTTTGGGAAGGGTGGGATGAATAAGTTCCCTAAATCAAAATTGAAAGAAACAAAGCACACACATAAATTTATGTGGTTCCCTAACATGGGTACTCCACACTCGAAGGGTAGATCGCAAGCACACCTTTGAACTTTGTTGCTCTCAAAATATGGTTGAAGGATCCACACCCTGTACGGTCTTCAAGTCCTACTTTAGAGTGGTGTATTGCAACACTAATCACTCAACCCCACAAGGTCTTTTCAAGCTTGGAAATCTAGTTTTAAGGCTTCCATAACCTTTATAATCTTGATCTCTACACCAAATTATTGTATCACAACACCAACAACTCAATCTCGTAGGATCCTGACAAGCTTAAGGAACTCAACCCCTCAAGACAACAAGAATAAGAATTACAAGGAATGACTGCGACTCAATATGTTGATTCTTGCATAGTTAGGTACAACACACTTTACAAAGCTAAAATGATTAGATAATGAGGAGAAATAGAAAATTTAATGATTACAAATGATTGTATAATGAATACAACAATGCTTGCACTTTTTCCAATGCACATTAAGTCTTCTTAAGTTGTAGTGTTGTTAAATCCTTCTCAAAACTTATGCAGTGGCTAGGTAACAGACACTAATGATCATGGAAGATGTCTTTCTCATGCCTGAGATGTCTTTCTAAATTTGCCTTCAAATTCGGGAAGACATCTTTGTTTCCTAAAAGACATATTTTTGAAGTCTCCATCGTGGAAGACATCTTTGCTCAATGGAAGACATCTTTCTACATTTGGTCTGCATTTTGTAAAAACATCTTTGGCTGGGGAAAGATGTCTTGTTGTTTCTGAAGATGTCTTTTTGAAATTTCTCTAAGTTCATCCCAAATCTACCAAGATGTCTACTACTTCCCAAAGATGTCTTTCTTCATCTTCCTTTGCACGATGAATCCTTCGTTTCTTATCCATAGCCTTATGCAATCTAAGTTCTTGTCCTGCAAGCACAACAATCACACAAACAAACAAAAAAAATTGTTTTCCATTTTTCTTAATGTTTTGACATACCAAAACCATAAGGTTCATAGAACCTATGTTTCAATTATTTTGGGTTTTAACAGCATTGCCCACTAGAATTAAACCCATGACTTGGAGATTTCAAATTAAGAGTCTTACCACAAGGCTAACACCTCATTATTCGCATGCTTATAATTCTCTTGTATATTCCATTTACAAGATATCCATAGGTACATAAGAAATTGAATGTTGATCAAACCTATGTTCCAACACATATGCAAGTATCATTATTGGAATCCTACGTCATACCAAACAAAACCATTAAATTCATAATCATACATAATAGTGAAGTATAGTGGGATTAGAGGGAATTGTAAAGATCATGACGTGAGCTATCTTACCATGTTCATAATGGATCCTTTGTATAGAGCATGGTTAAGATGACCAACATACCTATCCATGAGGATTTCAAACCAAATTCTAGTGTTCAGTTAGATATTTATTTGATGTTATGAAGATTTGTGTTAATTGTATGTTAGTTATAAGATTATCATTATTAATACTTATGATATAGTTGTGAGCCCTATCCAATTCTTGTCATATTCTTGGAAACTCCAAGGTTTTGATTTCCTTCATGGTTGAGGAGCTATGTCTCTTTTTTGCATATGTCCCATGGAAATGATATAGATGCTAGTGTTGGTAACATGAGAGGTGGGACTTCAAATTGTAGGCTTTGATCTAGACCATATTATGAAAATTTTCAATTTTTTATACTTAGTTTATTTGATGTAGGTAAGGCCATGAGTTGCTTCCACATGCTATATTAGCCTTGGTTTGAATGATGATGTATTTAACTTGAATGTAAATTTGAAGTTATGTGATAACTCTAATGCACTTGATGAAACTTTTACTATATTAATCATGAATTTCAATGCTTTTTTTATGTCTTGTTTATGTTTCAACTTTGATTTATCAACATATTTAATGAATTTTATAAGTTATAATATTAAATATCCTAACAAAAGATCAATTTATCTTTTTTTAATAGATGACTGTTAAAGACAATACATCTTACTCTTACTAATTTAAAATACTTTAAATAATTTAATGACTTGCACAATTTAATGGTTGTCTTCACAAAGGAAGTTTAACCTTTTTTTTTTACATCTACATGGTTACTAATGCATGTGTCACTGGCACAACTAATGCCCATTTTTGAGGATGTCATACTTCATAAAAATGGACATTACCATCACAAGCACTTCCTCTATGATGCATAAGTAGTGACTCTTACAACCATTGTCCTTAACTAAAAATCCAAGTCTCTCCACAAGAGATGTGGAAGCCAAAACATTTTTAGGGAGCTCTAGTATGTATGCTTGATCCATGGCAGTTTTTTAAGTGAAAAGTGAAGGAATTTCAAGTAGTGAAAGAATTGCTTGGTTACCTTGACTTCATAAAGAATTAGCTAATAAAATTTATATTTTTTGAAAACTTAGGAAGTTCTAAACAATTTGGAAAAAGGAAGTATTACAAAATATATCCAAAAGTTGAGGTTACATTATGTTCTTTCTGGTCTATTAAAAATCAATATAATTTTGGTAGTATCACTTTAAAAAATGATAACCCAAAAGTTGTTAAGTTTTCGATACTAAAATTTTAACTAAACCTTCCCATAGACATTAGTTTTAAAAAAAATTAATACCAAATCAAATTGTTGTGTGATGAGGAAGAAATGATCCAATCATTGACTATCATTCATTTTGATAAAAATTTAGGATTCAAAAAATATGCCAAATTATAAAGCTTATTTCTCCCAAACTGCAATAGATATCGAATTGAAATTTTAGTTACACATAGTTACCTATTCTAGCTTTGTAATAAATCTAGAATTATTGAAAAATGTTGCAAAATGATTGATATATGAATGAAATAGTGAATATCCCTAATTTTGACCATTTAACTTCCAAGATTAAGTAAACAATGATGAATGATGTTGATGAATTAATGATGAAATAGTCAAATTTTTGCTAAAATTATCTTTATGATTCCATGATACAAATTTGCAAGAGACACCTTTGATATAGATATATGTGTGTGATAAGTGAAGAAAAATTTACAAAAATTAATACAATATAGTCCAATGACAAAAAAAAAATCTTAAAAATTATATATCTATATAGATATACATACATACATACATATATATATATTCATGATTACCACGTAGTTACACTCAAATATTCATGATTAAGACGTACTCATTCTGCATTAACAACAGGAATGGTAAATGATGCAAGGATGAAGTAATCTCAATCTTTATTGCCGGTTGTGTGCATGTCCAAGTATGTCACACTCAAACAAAGGTTTCGTACAATTACAAGCATCACATTGCAGGCATGCACTTGGGAAAAGAACTGAAAATTAACAAAAAAACTCTTGACTCCTAATTGACTAACTAATTAATGACTTCCTTGCTTGTGCGTTTGAGAGCTATATTTATAGGCTAACACAAGAATCACGAAATCGTGTATACGATATCATACCCAGGTTGCAATATCACATACCCAATATCATGTACCTGATATCAGGGCCTGGCAAATCGCGATTCATCACCTATCCAACTAGTCACTGTTCATTGAATTGGGGTTCCATTGTTTTCATGGATATATTGATTTTATTTATCTAAAATATTGAAATTTTATTAGGTTAATGGACCCTCTATGTTTTGAAAATATCTTTAAGAAAATTACTGATGAGTGGCGAGGTACCCCTACACTCAACCATATGAAACGAGCGTAGCACAAGCGATCCGGTCGAACTCCGCAGACTAAATGCCTAAACGCCACAATGAACACTTGGGGTTAATTAATCGTTGTGTTCCCAGACTTACTTGTTGTTGTCACGGTGTATGGTTAAGTAAGTCCGAGGTATATGATTTTTTTTGGTCTTTTACGGTTTATCTCCTATGCTAAAGGGTGAAGGGTTGAGAGACTAAAACTAACTCTAACTACAACACTAAGTCCTAGCGTCAGCATCCGTTCCCACTTGCCGTACACACCCTGAACTGTGCAACTGTGGCTACCAAACACTAATCGTTACTGGGATTACCACACATAACGCACGTGCTCAAAGCGGTCGTACTAAGGCACCTAACTAGCCTAAGTGTGACAAGCAGCCGATTCCTTGACTAGCCGTACACATTCGTAGATGCTCGTAATCAAGTCGTACTTGTT